>RJWT010011810.1:0-22958 GCA_004365215.1 Cuniculus paca
AGTAACATGATCAGTTCCCTGAGCTTTCTTTTTGTTTTATAGATAGCACACTAGAGCTAAAGAAGTTGGTTGATTAGAAATTCCAATGGGTACAGATAAAAAGCATCAACAAAAGGCTGTTTTTTTCTGACCACAGAACCAAGAAAGAGGTATCCCAGGAAAGACTGGGAATTTTTATACAATGAACAACGAGGCCTGCCAAAAACTATAGAATAAGCCTATGGCCCAACTCCTGCTCACATAAATAAAAGGCATAGTGAAGAGGCTAGACTTCCATCTTTGCTAGTTAGTAATGAAAACCATGTTGTCTTATAAAAAAAAAAAAAAGGGCCTGGCAAGCCTAGACTTCCACCGTCACCTGGCAGTAATGAGGCAACACTTTCTCCTCCCTGTTGGGGTGACATGAGAACCCTAAAACAAATTGAGGACTATCACTACCACCTAGTGGTGGTGAGGTCAAAATAACTCCATGGCATCAGTGGAGGTTATAGGGAATCCTATTTAAGATTTTCACATCTCCTAGCCAAGGAGGTATCACGAGCTACTTGGGCTGTTAGGGACACAAACTGCCATGCCTGCACAGCAATAATGAGAAGACCTCTGCCCTATCTAGGGTGCCAATCAATGCCAAATGAGAAACCTGGACTTACGTGTCTACCTGGCAGTAATGAGGCAACACCTCAACTTTGCCTGACAGAGCAGTAACCAAAAAAACAAAATCAAAAATAGTAAAAACAAAAGGTTTACGTAATATCCAGTGTCTCAATACATAATACAAAATTGTCCAAATTTCAACAGAAAACCGTTTATCATAACAAGAACCAGAAAAATCTCAAAAGAAAAAAAGACAGTAGATGTCATATCAAAATGAAAGCAATATAAGAATTATCAGACAAGAAGCGTAAAGTAGCCATCACAAAAATCATTTCAATGAACATTGACAAATGTGCTTGAAACAAAAGAAAAAATAAGGTCTTAGAAAAAAAGACAAGACAAAAAAAAAATTACAGTAGTCCAAATAAAAACATCAGTGAAAGGAACAACAGTAGAATAGAGGGGACAGTGGAAAGAATCAATGAACTGGAAGACTGAACAATAAAAATTACACAATTTGAACACAGAGAAAATGTCCTGAGAATATCCTGAGGAAAAAAACAAAACAAATAGGTTCTAAAGAATCCATGAGATTGTGTATAATGTTTTTTAAAAACAGATACTTTATTTTTTGACGAGCCCTTGTAAATGTCGGTAGGAGTTTTATTCATGATAGGCAAAAACTGGAAACAAATAGATGTCCTTCAACATAGGAGTGACTAAACAAACTTTGCTATATCTACATCATGACATAATACTAACTAATGCAAAGAAGTCAATCACTGATACATGTAAAACCTGGACAAATCTCTACAGAAATGTGCTGAGTGAAAAAAAGTCAGATCCAAAAGGTTTTGTATCATGATTCTACCTACAAAACATTCTTAAATAATGAAATTATAGAAACGTTGAACACATTAATAGTTGTGGCTGTAAAAAAGTAAACATGTGAAAGAAATATTTTATATCTTCACTGTCAATGTCAATATGCTGGTTGTGTTACTGCACTATAGCTTTGCAAGATGTTACTACTGGAAGAAACTGGATAAAATATGTGTATCTCTGCATTATTTCTTATAACTTCATGTGAATCTAGAATTAGCTCAAAATTAAAAGTTTAATTTAAAAAGTACCATTTGCACAGCTTTAAGAATTTGAAATACTTTGGGATAAAGTGGATGAAAGGTTTGTAAAACATTTTTTTCTGGTGGTGCTGGGGATTAAACCCAGGGCCTTGTGCATATAAGGCAAGAGCTCTACTACTAAGCCACATTCCCAGTCCCACTGAAAACTATAAAGCATGCTGGGATAAATTAAAGAAGACCCACATAAATGGAAAGAGATGTTCACAGATAATAGGACTCGATATTGGTAAAATGCCTATTTGTCCTATATTGAACTATACACTCAACACATTATCAGAAACTAACAAACTGATTCTAAAGTTGATTTGAAAATGCAAAGGATCTAGACCAGCTAAAACAATTTTGAAAAAGAACAGAGTCAGTATACTTACATTCTCTGATTTTTAAGACTGACAATAAAATGAGTTTCTAAAGACATGTGTTCTGTCAACTATCAATAAAAGTGAAAAGGCAGTATAGAGAAGAAAGGCTAGTTTTCTTGACAAGTGGTGCTGGAATGACTGGATATTCATATGCTAAAGAATAAACTTCAACCCATAACTTGTACCATATTTAAAAGCAAACAAATGGATCATTGATCTTAATGTAAAAACTAACATTATAAAATGCTTAATGAACATATAGGAGGAAATCTTTGAAATCTTGCAATAGACAAATATATCCAATACCAAAGAATGATCTTGTGTATTTAACATGCCTTGTATTTATCTACTTTTCTCGCTCTCTATTGCTATCACTCTAATCTAAACCATCTTTTGCCCAGAGTATTCTCTTTTTCCATTCTCTCCTGCTTTTACTTCTGCCTCCTCCAATCATTTTCAAAGAAGTGGCAATGATCTTTTCAAGCATGTATCTGTTCATATCATTTCATTCTTTAAGAGTCTCACACTCATGGGCTAACATGATCCTCAGAAGCACTGCACGATCTAGTCCTTGCCTAGTTCTCAGCTTCATTTTGCACTATTCATCCTCCTTGATCATCCTGCTCTAACACACTGGCCCATCTGTTCCTCTAATATAACATACTCTTCTGATACGGTAACCATAATTGTTTTTGCAGCATAAATTGCTCTCCTCCCTCCATTGTCCCACTGGTCAATCCATGCTCATTTCTAGGTTTCATCATGAATGTCACTTCCATAGGGTGGCTTTCTATGATTCCCAATCTAAATTTACACCTCAAGACCTTTATTACACTATTTCCTCCACCAGGGAATCTCTTTCCCCATGTCTTTATATGGCTGTCTTTTTGACAGCATTTAGAAATCTTTCTTTGCAGAAACAATTTTGTTTACTAGTATGTAAAATATCATCCTCATGTCATTCTTTAACCTCTTTCCTTGCTTCATTTTCTTATCAAATTTGAAACTATATTCCTCAATATTTTTTATTTATTTTATTTATTTTTAATTTTTTTATTTTGAAAAGAATATAACTAAACAAAACAAAACAGAGTAAAGTCAATCAAAACAAGGCAATGAACATAGTACATGACTTTTAAACAGGGTAAAAAGCAATCAGTAAGGCTACCATAATGCCTCTTGTTATCTGCAGTATACCTGCCCATACCATCAAGGATAAGTGAAATCAAACAAAATACAATAAACTAAAACCGTAGAAACAAAACAAAACATAACAAAACAAACAAAGCAAAACAATGTAAGCAATATAGAATTTCAAGATATTAGCGAAACAGTATTGGCTACCATAATATTTTTTATCTTCAGAATAGTTGCCTAAACCTTCAGACATATTACAATCAAACCACACAGAATAGAGTAAAATCAATCAAAACAAACAATGAAAGCCATACAGGTTTCTAAACAAGCTAATTGGACATCCTCGATGGCTGCAATTATATATTTTATCTTTAAAATAGCTGTCCATGCCATCAAGTATAATAAAATCAAACAAAGCAGAATAAAATGAAACTAATCAGAATTATGAATACAATCTGAATTTCAAATCATGATAATAGATTAATAGTGGTCATTTCTTTCCATTTTTAGATAATTCCTCCCCTTTGAGTTTCCCAATATGTATTGTGCATTTTGGATCCCACTAACACCTTTAGTTTGTTATGCTCTGGAGACAACACAAAATTCACCCTTGTGACTCTGGTCCATTACATCCATGAGCACTATTACCAGTTGCCTCTATCTACCCACAAGAGCCTTGAGGTTATCTTCCTTTATAGCTGAGTAGGTTTCCACCCCATGAAATTCCATGTCCTTCTTATCCATTCTGCAATTAATGGGCAGCCTACCCCTATTTTTTTTTTCTGGCTCCCTGTCACATAGGGCATTGTTCTCTCTCCTTTCACTTTCAGACTATGAATTATATTATATTATATTATATTATTTATTTATAATCTTTCTCTAAAATGTAAAATTGCCAGAGGCAATTCTTTAGTACTCTACCTATATGTCCCAGTACATAGTAGGACTAGTAATCTGTACTTTGAATTTAGAAGCTCAGCTTTGCAGGACAGAGAGATATATACATACATGAAGGGTAATATATGAAGAATGGGAAACAAATGAGTAGTGCAAAAGATGAAAGGACGGTCTTTGCCTTGACAGTCCAGGAGGGATCTACACAGAAGGAGCCACCTGAGTTAGATTATAAGGAATGGTTAAGAGGAGATCAACTGTAAACTATCGTGGTGAATGTACTAGGTGGAAAGTACAGTCCATACAGCAATGGATGAAAAAGCATGTGAAGGAAACTCTACATACTTAGGAAAGACCATTGTACCAGATTCACGTGAAGGAATGTTAATAATCTTTCACTTGCTCAAAATGTCCCTCTCCTATTTCTGTATCTTAATTCTACCACACCAGTAAGATACAGCCTTAAATGTTATTCCCTCCACAAAACCTTTCCATGGCTTTCCCTTCTCTCAGATTTCATATCACATTCCGTATATCAAAGTTTCTTACGGTATTTTCTCTATCCGATTCATGGTGCTTTATTACTGTGCATGTATTTCTATAACAAGCCTTTACACTGCTTATTGTCCAAAGAGCAAAAAAGAAACCAAATAATAGAAAGATAAGTGATTACCTCTTAATTTTAGTAGTGATGAGTAGACAGGTTTTAAATGATCACTATTAAGTCACAAGTGGGGGTAGGAACTTGCCTAAGTTTTTATTAGATGAAGAAACTATAGATTTTTTTTTTTATGAGCAGGATCTATTTATTGAGAGAAAGAAAGCTTCTGTCTGAGAGAGGGACAGAAGGGGTCCCAAGTGGGTTGCCAGAGACTCTGGTTTTTCTAGGAATTTTATAGTGTAAAACCACGAGGTGAGATGGGTCCAAGATGGGGAAAACCTGGGAACTCGCAAGGCAAACAGGCACGAGGTGGCACAGAACTATGGTCAACCTGTAAAATTAATTGTTCAGGTAAAATTGACCAAATCAGGGATGAATAGAGAAGTGAGTCACGTAGCAAGTGAGCATTCTTAAGGATCAGTGACTCTTCCTATAGGGGTTTGGGATGGTCAAGATGATCCACACCTACTTAGAATATCAATCCTTGCTGTCTATACTTAGGGACAGCAGACCTTTTCTCTCAATATTTTTAGATTTTTATTCCTTAGATCTAATATTTAGTTACTTATTTTAAATCACTTATTAATATACCTGTTACTATTCTCTTACATGTTTTCATTCCTTTGTAATTTTCAAACTAGAACTGTAAGTATTACAGCTGTAAGTATCAGATTCACACTGGTAAGAATGTTATATCACACACTGTAAGAATGTTATATTAGAGAAGCAAGAAGGGGGATGTAAAACAATTAAAATAAGTTATGTACATGTACCAACTCCCCATGATACTGCAAATATATACTGAAAAAAAAAGGATGTTATATTAAGTGTAAAGTTTAAATATATATATATAATATTCCTTTAAAACCTAGCATGTAATTTTAATGAACCCAATAGATATAACCATTTTATTTCTGATTTTCATAAGCCCTCTGAAGAACTTTCAGTCATCAATAGTTAAAGCGTTAAATTATCCCTTTGTTTTAAATACTTCTTCATGCATTCTGGTTCTTTTTACAGTTCAGAGATTACTCACTACCATAAACTACAGTAGCACACTTGGGGCACTCACACGATTAGGAACTACAGCACACTGATGACAAACCACCCAGTTATTACAGGATGCACATTTAGCATATAATAGACACCGAGGATTAGATTTACTTTAAATTAAATCACTTGAAGTAAATCTATATGATAAACTAATACTCTTTTAAAAAATAAATTTCCATTTTTAGAAGTTTCCCTTTAAAAAAAACTAAGCAAAATATAATGAAGAAAGGTGATTTATATGCAGTAACTGTTTTAAAATATTTCATATATACTTGTCAAAAATCAACTATAGCCTTACCATACATGTGATCATCTTGGAGTGTTATCTCTTGTTACTTTCTATTTAGAACCTAATAGAGTAATTTTTATGCAGCATAGTTCAAACATTACAATCCCAAAGGGAACAAATAAGATGACTGGAGAAAAGCAGCCTTCACAAATATAATTCAGTAATAAATCTGACTTTTTTAGTAATTTTCACTTAGCCACCCACATTTTTGAAAATGTATACAGTTTTTAAAAGTATATCTTTAAAATACAAGAGTAATAAACAGTTTATTTAAAGAACAATGATTTAAAAACAGTAATTTCATCACAATTACAAATGACCTATAAAGGTAATCTGTAGATTTTATTCCTCCCAGTCCACATGTTTGATATTCTGGAAACTTATTTTTTCTTTACTTTTCTGTCTCTTCCCCACCACCTCCCTAGTCCCTGTAAGGCAACAGTGCATCAACAATCCTCCCACGTTCAAAGTAAACTGCATCTGTTGCTCTTTTTCCATTGTTGAAAATTCCTGCCTTAATCCTATTTGACTTTATTCAAGCAAAGGTCATTCTGAATTCAACAAATGGAGGAGCCAATGGCAATGTGCAGTGTTGGACATGGCTTTAAAATGCTGTTGTAGAACATGTGACTAAAATGCCCTCACTGTCTCAGAAGTACTTCATTTATCGTGTGGGCTTCCAATCTTGAAGCTATGTTACACATATTGCCATTTTTGTTAAACATCATAATCATAATGATCTGGATGCTTCGTAGTAAAATGATGTTTTTTTCTAAACTAAGTGCTGAATGTTCATATTACAAATTATATCTATCTATAAAAGTATGAATTAATTCACAAGACCTACTCTAATCCTTATTATCACTATTAGCTTTTAGCAAATTTAGCCTTTTATTATTGTTCCTCCATTAAACAGCAATTCCAATTCTTTTAATTTTCCAAATCTGTCAAATTAAGTTAATTATTGCATTCAACTTAAATAAGTTTCTAAATCCAATAAACAGCAAGATGGATGGATTTGCTTTTTGAACAGACACTGATTATGAACTAAAGTTATAATTCATTATGCCACTGGCTTTTTTCTCTATACTAAATACAGCTCAAATCTACAATTTATTACCATCCATATGTATCTGACCCAAACTGGAAGACATTAATGGGAAGATTAAAGTAAGAACTAAAATAAATTTAACTAAAGATTTAAGAGGTGGAGATAATTATTTTTAATATGCTCATAACTCACCATGACTAAAATACACGAACACTTACACATGCTTATGTCTAAGTTAAAAAAAGATATCTGCCAATTTAAGATGGACCAAACTCAAATAGTTACAAGCAATCAAGGAAAAGGCCAAAAAAAAAAAAAAGCCACTGTTTTATTTCTGTGGTTTTAATAAGGAAAAGAAATCTTTTCTATAAAACACTGTATTATTAGCCTTAAATGAGTTTATGTGGCAAAACTGAATGCAAGATTTTAAAGGAATCAACTGCTTACCATATAAACTCAAACAGCTGCTAACACCACCTTGCCAGTTTCATTATACGTAGAATAACTTAGCACAGAAGATATATTTTCTAAGAAGATATTTTAAGGCATAGTTTTGTGTTGACAGCAAAACATGTAAATTTAATATGATATCATTTGTCATCAGGTTCACCATTATATTTTACTATTACTCTTCAAACTGCCGATACAGAAAACTAGATAAAATTCAGAAAATCTCAAAATAAAAGACAAAAGCTTCCAATTTAAAGTAAGCCACTCCCTTTACAATAAATGCCTATGTGAAAATCAGTTTTGTTCATTGAATTAATTTTTCTCAACCATGACATTTTAGTCTAAATATGTAACCTTCATTTTTTTTGCTTTTCTTATACCCATAGTGGCATATCAGATCATAATTTCTCTGTTCTCCAAGGCTGGTTCTAGCATAATGCAATGTAGAACCTTTGAGTGGAGTAGCAAACTTTACAATTTAAAGAAAGCTTTCCAAATCCTATTTTGTAAATAGAAGACTCTTTTTAGCAACCGTTTACTCAGTGAGTCTGTTTTAAATTTTATATGTGCTTTAAATGCAGCACACTTACAAGTGATATGATAACTAGCCTGACTTTGGGCTCAGCTTCTTTATTTGTTAACTGCTGATAACAGCATACACCCTACCTACTTAATGAGTCTGTGTAGACAATAAAATAAACTATGTACATTCAACTATAAAGCATCTTATAAACGTAAGAAATTATCACACAAAGGTAACTTCTGCCAAATGTCAGTAGTCATTCACTTCATACAGAAATAGACCCATATAAACTAAGGTAAGATGTTCTATGTCAAACTTCTCTATTGCACAATTTTCTTAAAAGCTTTCATGATACTAGCTGTTGGGAACCACCAGCATCTTTGAAACATCCAGATGCTCTCAGCATGGAACTCTAGCACATATGTATACAATACATTTATGACAGAAGAAGTGCCAGGTGTACTTTCTACCAAGCCAGCTATTGCCTGCTCTCACGTGGTTCAGTCTCAAAGTCTCCAAGTCCATGACTAAAAGTGTCTCACAAGAGTATGGAGTTCTCCTATTCTGCCTAAGTAAAAGACCATACACAGAGCAAATCTGGATGGAAAGGTTCCGTATTCTATAAAGGGACATGCTGGAGGAGACACTAAAAATTATAAAACATTTATGTTGTCTCTTTCTCTATTAAGATATATCTTACATGTGGAGACTGGTGGAATGAGCTTTATTTTCTCTGTAAGAGTCTTAAGAACTTTCTTTGTCTGAAGATGTACCTTTCCCAATTTCAAGGCTCAAGTGCTATGCTTTTGTTCTTAATGTCATCCCCTCAGTTCATGAGTTCATGTTTGAAACATCTTTTCAAAGAAGACCACAACTAATAAATTTTTCCTTGGGAAGCTTTAAAAGATCATCCTGAACTCAGGCATCTTTGAAGGAAATTTAAAGGGGATTTTTTGCAGTTTGCATTTTTGTTTCTTATGTGGAGTTTAATTTTAATTGTCTATTTCAGAAAATAACACTTTGTTAATCCCTTGAAAAGGTGAAACCATTGTCACCGTTAATTCCGACTTCAGTGTATAGTATGTATTTCAGAAGGAAGAGGAAAAGACAGAAGGAAAAGCTAAAACTCAAATCTATCTAAACCAAAATAATTTTCTTAGATACAAACTTATACTCTTTTCATTAATAGCAGAGACCTTAAATCATTCTTTCCTCTTCCATCCCCTCTCTACCTTCCTTTCCTTCCTTATAAACTTCCTTCCTTTTCTCATTTTCTTTCATTTGTGGATCCCCCCAAAAAATACTGGGCTGCGGATTTAGCTCAGTGGCCTAAGCGCCTGCCTGGCAAGTGTGTGAGATCATGAGTTCAATCCCTGGTGCTGCAAAAAAAAAAAAAAAAACTTATTAAGCACCAACTAATTGCTAAGTATCCATGTGAGGTTCTAAGGATATAGAAACAAAGAAGACAGAGGCCCTGAGCTCATGGAACCCATACAGTAGTTAAAAAAAAGAAAGTTAATACAAGTATGTAGGTAGACACAATTGGGAAAGGAGAAGTGATTTATGTACGTAGCCAGAAAATGTCTCTTAAAGGAGGAGCCATATGAGAACAAATTTAAATGAAATAAGGGAATGGGCTATAATAAATTTGGAAAACAATGTTCCAGACAGAGTCAAAAACAAATATAAAGGTCCTGAGGCTAGAGAGAGCTGGGTGTACTAGAGGACCAGAAGACAACATTGAATAAATATGCTTCAACAAAATAAAAAAGGCAGTATGTAAAACAAAGCAAGATTGGACAGAGAAGCATGAACCAGATCACACTGGGTTACACAGGTCATAGTAATTTTATTTTGTCAATTATGGGAGGGCTTTGGTGTGTCTGAATAGAGGAATGACATAATCTGATTATGACCTTTTAAGGTCACTTCAGTGAGTCTTATAATTCCAAAAGACACTCTGGAGACCTTTCCATTGCAAAATAAGAAGATACTACACAAAATATAGTTTGTATTAAATTTTCTGGACACCCTCACAAAAATTTTTTTGAAATAAAGGAAAACCTGAGATATGTACAATAAGCTCTTACAAAAAAGACAAATTATCCAAGTGAAGAAAAAGTATTTTGTTCTGTTCGTATATTGGTTGTATGTTATCTTTTGTGGCAGGTAAACAAATAAATAACTTTAAAATTGACATTCCTTTATAATCAAGAAATTTCATTTATAGATGTTATGGTTTACATTTTAAATGTCCCTCAAAGACCAAGTGTTGGAAGTTTGGTGGTAGGTTGTGGTACTACTGGAAGGCAGTAAAACCTTTGAGGTGGGGCCTACAGGGACAAAGTCAGGTCACTGGGGGTATGCCCCAGAGACTCTGGTTCCTTTTGCTCATTCTCTTTACTTCCTGGCAGCCATGATGTGAGCAAGTCTGCTCCATCACATGCTTATCATCATGATTCTGTCTCTACAAAGGCCCAAAAGCTACTGGGCCAAACGATCATGGACTGAAACCTCTGAAATCACAAGGTGAAACACTCCTTTCCTACTTTATGTTGATTCACCTCATGTATTTTGTCAGTGACAGAAAGCTGATTAACACCTTAGGTATGTATCTTACACAATGTCTTCAGTTCAGGCTAAAAATCATCTACAAAATTAAAAACAAACAAACAAACTTGGTGTTCAACTCTACTATAAACTCTAATCAAATTATCTGGGTAGGACCTAAGCCATGAGAGTTGTCAAAAAAACTTCCTAAC
Source organism: Cuniculus paca (assembly GCA_004365215.1). Classification (NCBI taxonomy): domain Eukaryota; kingdom Metazoa; phylum Chordata; class Mammalia; order Rodentia; family Cuniculidae; genus Cuniculus; species Cuniculus paca. The sequence continues at coordinate 10,922 of RJWT010011810.1, forward strand.
TAGAAACTTCTGGGAAGATGGCAGGGAAAAAGAATCTGACATCAGATAAGTGAGGCATACAGGACTCCAAATACCCATGATAAAAACAAACAAACAAAAAAAAACTACAGCAAGACATATAACTCAAGATCCCAGAAATTCAACACAAGTATAAAACATTAAAAGCTATTAGAGAAAAGAAACAAATCATCTGTAAAAGAAAACCCGTAAGAATTGCACCAGACTTTCAACACAAATCCTCAAGTGAAGGAGAGTTTGGAATGAAGTATTTCAAGTCCAAAACAAAACAAACTCCAACTCAGATTGATTTGCCCCACAAAACTGTCTTTCAAAATTGATGGAGAAATAAGATACCTCCTTGACAAAGAACACCTGAGAAAATTCATGACCACCAAACCAGCACTCCAAAACGTTGTGAAAGATATTCTAGAATGAGAAAATGAGAACTACAGCTCCATGAACCCCAACACAAGGAATCTACCAGGTAAAGCAAGCAACTGAACATGGGGGTTAAAAAGGGGGCCAATAACGGAAAATAACATGACAAGGATAAATCAATACATATTGGTTATAACCATCAATGTTAATGGTCTCAATTCACCAATCAAAAGACACAGACTGGAAAAATGGATCAAGAAGCAAGATCCAACAATATGCTTCATACAAGAAACACATTTAACTAAAAAAGGAATTCAGAGAATTTCCATCAAAGGATGGAAAACAATGTTCCATGCAACTGAAGCCAGAAAAAAACAGGGATACCTATTCAATTTGCAGACAAGTGGATTTCAAACCAAAACTGATTAAGAGATACAAAGAAGATCACTACATGTTTGTAAATGGAACAATCCAAGAGGAAGAGATAACAATCATAAATATACATGCAACAAACACCAGAGTTCCCAACTATATAAAAGCAATATTAGTGGGCAAGAAAAAATCAAACCCTAATACAATTGTAATGGGGGACCTCAATACCCTACAGTCACAAATAGACAGGCCAACTAGACAAAAAAAAAAAAAAACAATGAAATACTAGCACTGTACCAAAACTTTTAAACAAATGGATTTAGTGGAGTCTACAGAGTGTTCCACCCCACAATACAATACACATTCTGCTCAGCTGTGCACAGATGTTCTTCAAAAGAGACCACATGCAAGCTCAGAGAACATGCTGAAATAAATGCAAAGGGCCTGAAATTATCCCATGCATATTATCACACCATAGTGCAATGAAATTGGAAATCAATGGCAAAAGAACCAAAAGAACTTCATAAAAACATGGGTATTAAATAGCATTCCCCTGAACAACCAATGGGTCACAGATGAAATTAAAGAAGAAATTAGAGTTTCTATAATTAAACAATAATACCAGTGCAACACACTGGAACTTATGGGACACAATGAAAGCAGTCCTATGAGGAAAATTTATAGCAGTGAATACTTAAATCAGGAAAACAGAGCAAGCTCAAATAAACTTAATATTGAACCTCAAGCTTCTAGACAAAAAAGAGCAAGTCAAGCTCAAAGTTCCTACAGGGAAAAAAATTATGCAGATCACAGCAGAACTTAATGCAATGAATCAAAGAGTTGGTTCTTTGAAAAAGTAAATAAAATCAACAAACCCTTAGCCAACCTTACAAAAAAGAAATGGTAAGGAAAGACTCAAATCCATGCAGTTAGGAATGAAAAGGGTAAAATCACACCAGATTCCACAGAGATCCACAAGATCATCAATACCTACCTACTTTAAGAACTTGTATTCTAGTAAGACAGAAAATGCAGAAGAAATGGACAGATTTCTAGGTAAGTATGAATTACCAAAGTTGCATCAAGAAGATATAAAAATTCTAAATAAACCGTTATCAGTGAATGAAATTGAAGATGTAATTAAAAACCTACCAACTAAGAAAAGCTCAGGCCCCGATGGATTCACTGCTGAATTCTTTAAGAAATTTAGAGAATATCTAATACTGCTACTTCTCAAACTCTTTAATGAAATTCAATGGGAAGAAATACTCTCAAATTCATTCCTGGATGCAAGCATTAACCTGATGATACCAAAACCAGAGAAGGATCCAACCATGAAAGAGAACTACAGGCCACTCTCCCTAATGAACATAGAGGCAAAAATCCTCACTAAGATACTGGGAAGCAGAATTTAGCGAATCATCAGAAGATTTTATACACCATGACCAAGTAAGATTCATCGCAGGGGTGCAAGGAGGGTTTAATGTATGCATATCATTAAACGTAATACAAAACTACTGTGATTAAAAACAACAACAACAACAACAACAAAAACCCAGCATGGTACTACAAAAAAAGAAAAGAAATGAAAAGAAAAGAAAAGAAAAGAAAAGAAAAGAAAAGAACAGAACAGAACAGAAAAGAAGCAATGAACAGATGAGAAGATGAAGAAACAACTTCAGACATACTCAGCTACCTCATCTTTGATAAAGGAGTCAAATACCTTCACTAGTAGTTTTTGAATCAGTTCTTTAGGCAAACTAGTCACATTTTAAAATGCTTAACTGCTGCATATGGCAGTGGATACCCTACTAGCACAGATATATACTATTTCCATAATTACATAAAAATCTATTTGAACTTGGATAGCTAGCATAGGAAAGAGGTGAAAAAAATGGCTCACATTTTCTGCATGAGTAACTATGTGAATAGCAGTGCCATTTACTGAGATGGGGAAAACCAGGGAGAAATAGCAAGTTGGAAAGGGAAATTTAGAGTATATTTTTTCACAAGGAGAGATATTCAGTAGACAGAGTTTGGAGCTACAAATACAAGTTTAGAATATATAAACAGTATATTATTTAATTATTTGGTTTTTTGAGTTAACAGTCATGCTATGTAGCTTAGGCTAGTCTTGAATTGAGTATGTAGCCTAGGCTGGCTTCATATTTCATACAGGAATCCTCCTAACATAACCTCCTAACTGCTGGGATTACAGGTCTAATTTCTAACAGCATTTTAAATTATGAAATTAGTTGTGGTAACAAGTCAATATAGTACCTGAAACATTAACCAGAGCAATCAGGCAAAAGAAAGAAATAAAAGGCATATGTATAAGAAAAAAGTCAAATTATCATTAACTGCAGATGACATGATCTTCTACAAAGAGCCAAAATTCCACCAAAAGAACCCTAGAATTTATAACCAAATTCAGCAATGTAGCAGGATACAAACTCAACATACAAAAATCAATAGTGATCCCATACACCAATAATGAACTCACTGAAAAAGCAACAAGAAAAATTAAATAGTTAAGAATTAATCTAAACAAGTAAGTGAAAGACCTCTACAACAAAAACTATAGTACTCTGAAAAAGGAGACAGATAGAAGACATCAGAAAATGCAAAAATATCCTCTGTCCTGGATAGGAAAAACAAAATGCAAATTAAAACAACACTGAGATTCCATCTTACTCCAAAATGGATAGCATTAATAAATCAAATAATCACGAATGCTGGGAAGGCTGCAAGGAAAAAGAAACCCTTCCACATTGTTGGTAGGAATGTCAACTAGTACAACCTCTATGGAAATAAGTATGGCGATTTCTTCAAAAAACTACAACTAGAAATTCCACTTGACCCTGCTATTCCCCTTTTAGGTATCTTCCTGAAAAAGCCATCACATTACAATGACACATGCACAATTCATAAAAGCTAAATCTTGGAAGTAGTCTATACGTTCATCAACAAATTAAGGGGTAAAGAATATGTGGTATTTATACACAATGGAGTACTATTCTGCCATAAAGAATAAACTTGAATCATTTGTAGGAAAATGTATGCATTTTGAGACCATAATGTTAAGTGAAATAAATCAGACACACATACTTAAATATTATATGATTTGCCTATATGAGAATCTCAAAATAAAATATAGCTTTTTAGATGTACATTCACGAAGAATTATTAATTTACTCATATTTTTCAATTACTGGCTTTGCTTTTCAGAAAGCAATTATTTGAAAGGTTTATCTAGTAAAAGTTTTCTTTCTGCATAATTATGCTGAATGCGCATGGCAGAAGTTTTTTTTAAAAAGAAAAAAAGTTTCCTGGGTTATAAACTTAAGATATAGTGAAATGATCTAGCTATTATGCAGGTTTGCAAATAAAATGCTTACATATCCCTGATGATAATGGCACTAATAGAGCTAACACACAGTGTATGTATTAATCCCCTGATTACAACTCTTAATCCAGGTATTAAAGAATTTACATGTCCCGCAGTAGTTTGGCCCTCTGTACACAGGTGGTTAAAGAATGTGTATTAATGGAAATATATCCTACCCTCTTGCTTAAATGCTATGAAAATACAGTTAAAGGAATAGTGAGGCATTTTACAATACACAGTTACTCCATTAACTCAACTGTACCATGATTGTTTTTGAGATTCTTCTCCAAGTTTAAACATGTCAGGCTTGCTTTTCAAGCCTTTCAAGTTGGGACTTATATTAAATAACAGTGCCAAGCAAGAAGTTTAAGGCAAACACAAAGCTTCCACAGAAATGATTTTAAGACTTCAAGCTGATTTTAAATTCATCAACACATCAAGTAGTAAAGTAAAACACTTTCACTGAATTTATTACAGCTTATTTTCTAATTTACTTGATCACAGGTTACATGAAACATAAAAATTCAAATACAGTCAATTTGTTCTAGTTATTGCTTTGCTATTTATTTCTAGATTAATTGCACCCTAGGTTAAGAATGTAATAACAACCATCTAAAAATTTTTGGAAGACTTGCTTTACAGGTATGTCCTTATAAAGTCCTCTTTTTAAAAATAAAAGTTATAACAAATACTTAAAAGGGACATTTGTTATTTATAAACATTAACTAAATTATACCTTATTTATTTTGTATGTGGCCCAAAACAATTCCTCTTCACTCAAGGTGGCCCATGCAGGCCAAAAGGTTTGACACAACTGTGGAGCTTAGAATATGGTCATTTTCGAATAAAAAATAAATCCTGTAGTTCTACAATGTATTTTAGGTCTGAACGATTAATTCAACCTTTATATCTTAATGATTTCTTTAGTCTATCAAAAACAGCTGTGTTATAGTAAAAAGTTATTTTCTTGGTGAATTAAAACTTTTATCATGGTGACATGATCAGCTGTTTAACTAGTAAGGTATTTAACTTAAAACCAATATTTGGTATCATATGGCTACACTGGTTTTCTTCTGGTTAGTGTTTTCATGGTAAATCCTTTTTTGGATAGATTGATTTATTACATGGCAGCTATGTAATCTAGGCTGACCCTGAACTTACTACCTATTTTAGCCTCGAACTCATGCTCCTCCTGCCTCGGCTTCCAGAATGTTGGGATTTCAATCATGTGGCACAACACCCAGGCTCTTGTCTTTCATATATCTATGTTTTAGAAGTTTATAGTTACATGTTTTCAAATTCAGATTAATAATCTTTGACTATTAATTGAAGCATTTAGCCCAAATAGAATTAATTACTAATAACTTGAGTTTAAACTTACTACATCATTTCATGCTTTCCATTTATTTCAGCTAGTCTGTGTTTATTTCTGTCCTTTTGGGACTTTCTGCATCATTTTTTAAAAAATTTATCCTGCATTCCCTCGTTTAGTTTGGAAGCTATAGATTACATGTCTATTCATTTAATTGCTCTGAAAATACAACACAGTCAACTAATCAATACCTAAAGAGCAATCAACATCTTATCCTACTTTTCAATAATACAAGGAACCTAGATGACATCATTAATAGAATTATCCCTCTCCGAGTTATATTATTATTGCCATATATTTTAATCTTTTTTTACTTCATTGTAAGATATTGTTTTATATTTTTATTATATTTCATCTCTTTGTTTATTTTCCATTATATGATCTTTCTTTCTTGAACTGCCTTCTGAACTACCTTTTTTTGGGGGAATGAACCCAGGGTCTTCACAATGAGCTATATCTCTGCACCTTTTCCTTTTAAAAAAATTTTTTTTTGAATTTTTAGACAAGAGTGAGTAAGCTGCCGACTTGCCAAGGCTGGGCTCAAACTTGCAGTCATCTGGCTCAGGCTCCTAGAGTGCTGGGATTACAGGTCTAAACCACCATGCCTGCCCTTCCTCTTCTCCCCTTGTGTTCCCTTCCTCCCTTCCCCTCTTCTTTTGTCTTCTTCCTTCACTTCTTTTACTTCTTGCTTTTTTCTTTTTTCCCCTTCTCTTAATGTGGCAAAGGGAACTGCACCCAGGGCCTTCCTACTGAGCTATAGCCTCAGTTCTTTTTTATTTTATTCTATTTTAAAATTTTGAGAGAGGGTCTCACTAAGCCCGTAAACGGCCAGGGCTAGGCTTCAGAAACATGCCATGATGCCTGGTTGTTTCTTGAATTTCTGATCTTCCAGTGAGAACGGCATTTTCCTTCATCTTAAATTATGTTTTAGGATTTTCTTTAGCAAGGAACTAAACTTAATTATCTGGAAAAATTGTTTCTGTTCTCATTCTTGAAAGATATTTTCAATGGGCATACAATTCTATGCAGGCAGTTCTTTTCTTTCAACATGTGCATAATATCATTGAACTATCTCTAGTTTCCATTACTGCCGTTGAAAAATTAGTAGTGTTCCTTTGAAGGTATTCTGACTTTTCCTCCCTTTAGGCTTAAAGATCTTACTGGCCAACTGATTGGTCTTCTGAAGTTTAACTATGAGGTCTCTGTATCTGATTTTACTTTATTTTATTGGTACAGTATTGCCATGCTTCTTGAATCAGGAGACTATATCTTTAATCAGTTTGAATTTTTTATCACTTCAAATACAATTTTTATCTTCTCTTTCACAGTCTAATCAGACTTATGTACTCTATCACACAGGTTTTTCTTTCTAAAATAAGGATTTTCAAAGATAGACTATCCCATATATCTACCAATCCAGCTTCAAAAGTAATCAACATTTTTCTCAATCTTGTTTTGTCACTCTCTCCAAATACTTCTCACTCCCTATTTTTCTTCTAGAGTATTTTAATGCAAATCCCAGAATCCTATCATTTCAATGGTAAATAATTCAGTACATAATTCTAAAAGATAAGTACATTTAAAATTTGTAATTTCATGTTCTACCTTCTTTCATATTGCCAAGCTACTCATTTGTAGTCATTTTGTCCTTGGGTGACATTTAGTTTCAGCTGATGGCATCTTCATGGTGTCATTTAACATATTCCTCTACTTCCCAACACTGGCAAACTGATGGTTATAACAATCAGTAGTTTGACTAGACCTCAGTGTAATTCTCTAGCAAGAATATTTATAGGCAGGTCTATGTACTTCCAATACATCCAGGGAAATATGACTGGGATCCAGCTCCTACTAATGACACTAAGAGTGAACAAGATAGTTGACTATTGCCAACCTCATTGATGTACTTATCTATTTTATAAAACTGTTCTGTGGCAGTGCACAGACGGGGGAGAACCAGGAAGGCAGCTAAACCCCAGACTGTGAGCCAGCCAAAGTGCAGATCAGGGAGAACCAGGAAGGAAAGTATGCCTCTGCCTGAGAGCCAACCAGCACATGGACCGGGGAGAACCAGGAAGGCAGCTAAGCCCCGGCCTATAAGCCAGCCAGAGCAAGGGTGGGGAGAACCAGGAAGGAAGTTTCATCCCCACCAGTGAGCCAGCCGGAGCGTGTACTGGGGAGAACCAGGAAAGAAACCCCTCCTGTGAGCCAGCCTAAGTCTGAGCAACTATTTAGAGGACAATAATATGCAATATAGTAACTACTATAGATTTCCTACTGTCTTATCACTGTTTCATTTCATTTTGTTGTTTTACTCCCTTTAAAATAAAAATACATAAAGAAAAAAACCAAAAAAAAAACCTGTTCTCTGATTCTAGTACCCATGCTCACTGTTGCCTGATTTATTATTCTATTAATAATTATGAAGTGGTGTGTTTTCTAATGAGAATCTTCTGTATTTCATAGCTGGGATTCTTTTATGAGGAAGAACTTTCTCTTGTCAGCTAATTATCTTGAAATATAGTTTATAAAGGAAAGCCAGGATAAATTTTTAGTTTTCTTTATTTATCAATATACATAATAATGAGCTGGTGTCCTAGCACCTTCCAAAAGTAACTTTTGTGATATTACCATTATGATTTCATGAATTTTACACATTTGATGTGTTTCAATCCTTTGCAGATATTTATTCTTTTTTAATTCTGTAAGAATGTTTCACTGTCTCCAGCATTTATGTTACAAAAATCTAAAAGTACTATTAGCATATGTCTATGTTGGCATCTCATTCCGTTCATGTTGCCTTGTACTTGTGAGACTTCTACTCCTGTAATTTTTATCTTTTTATAATTTTAGGTTGAATTCTCGGAGAATTTTTCAGTTTTGTCTTCTAAATAATTAATTTCCTGGTATGCAACACATTATCAACTGTTCATAATTTAAAAATTTAAAGGTATGTTTTTCACATCCAACAACTTTTTTTTTTATAGTGGGTTTTGAATCCAGGGCCTTTGTACTGAGCTACATTCCTGGCTTTTTTTTTTTTTTTTTAAGTCTTGATGAGTTGTTAATTTGCCCAGGATGGGTTCAAACTGCTAACTCTCCTATCTCAGCCTCTCAGAGTACTGGAATTACACTGAAAGGTTGCTTTTTTACATCAGTTTATTGTGAAGTAATAGAATTAAGGCACCTGTCATAGTTTTCCAGTTCAGCTTCCAAACATTACTTTTTACTATTAAAAAAATTCAAACTTACAAGAAAATTATACATTTAAAAGTGCAATACATTAAGACCTATGTATCCTTTATCTAGATTCACCCATAATTAATATTTTACTTCAGATCAGTATTTTTGGTAACAAGTCAAATCATCCTAAGGAAAGTAATTAAAGGGTTTTTAAAAAGTTTTGTTTTTGTGGTAAGTTGGTTTTAAAGGTCATTTGTTCTAGCTCAAAGATTGGTCCCTTTTTCTAAACTAATAATTTTCTATGTAAAATCTAAAAGGCATTCAATTTGAGGGAGAGTGAATACCTGTTTAAGAATGAGGTACCTATTGCCAAAATGTATGGATACACAAGTTTTTTAGATTATTCAAGTATACTTATACTTGTATGACTCAAAAATTTAATAATTACTTAAATTTTGTACCCTAGTCACCTTTATTACCTTACTATACTCCAAGACTTGATATTCACTGTGCTATGCATATTTTCCTTTTTTGTTTGTTTGTTTCTTATTCATATAGGGTGAAGTTTATTAGTACTGAAAGTTTAGAAGAGTTATGACACAGTTTGTACAAATCTGTTCAAATACTCCAGGTACATTCCTCTTCCTCATGAAGTAAAGAGTGAGCTAATCATTGTTTCTTTCACATATCATCACTAATGTACCCCCCAAAGTGATCCTGCCAATATACAGCAACAGCATTCAGTTTATTATTTGTTCTCATCGGTAGCCTTTATAAAGCATTTAGCAAACAAGCCAAATTTGTGAGCCATACCTGATCATTCCAGAACGCAAAAATTTATTTACTTTTTTCAGGTTCTTTTCCTATGTGAGGACATTTTCATCTTCCTAAGGAAAACTAGTAATTCACTCATGGTTGGAAAACTGTGACAGGTACGTTAATTCTATTACTTCACAATATACTGATATTAAAAAAGCAACCTTTCAAAATCACAATTTATAAATTTGTTTTAAAAGGTAAACACTTTAATCAGGGTTTTAAAATATTTAGCATTTTAATGTTTTCCACTGAACACAGTGAGAATAATCAAGAGGCAAACTCTTAAGAGTATATTCTTGATGCCAGGTGGCTGGTCTTACAGTTTGCAAAGATGTAAGAGTTACTACTGCTACAAATTTGTTGGATCTGTCCCACCTGTGCACCAGGACTAGGCCTAAGGTGAGTCCAGTAGTATGCCTCAAATGCAAGATTTCAGAAGACATTCACTGTTAGGATATTGCAGATGTGGGTCCATACTTGTACCAAACTAAGAGGAAGTGCCCTAGGTATTTACCCTCTTGCCTTGCCCTATTCTGCCCCTGTATACATATGTGAAAACATTTTAGAATTGATATTGCATATGTGAATGGGGAAAAAAGAATGTTTCTCAATTTTCTCATCAATAATCCTATGCTCTGAAAATTAAAATTAACATACCCTTTCAGATATCATCACAAAAATGTAGAGAATAGATCTTGAAGAGAATACTAGTCAAAGGGCTAGGGCTATAGCTCAGGGGCACAAGTGCCTGCCTGGCAAGCGCAAGGTCCTGAATTTGATTTCCAGTACACCCCCCCAAAAAATTGCCCAGGCTGGGTTTGCGAATACTAGTCAACTTCAATAGCTTGGGTTTTTTGTTTTTTGATTTTTGCCTTCTATAGTACTATTCCTAGATTCTTTATTTTTTTATTTTTATTTTTTTGGTTTATTGAGACAGGATCTTGCTATGTAGTTTAGGCTGGTCCTGAACTCACTATGTGGCCCAGGCAGGCCTTGAACTTGCAGCAATCCTCCTGCCTCAGCTTCCCAAGTGCTGGGATTACAGGTGTGTGCCACCACGCCCAGCCTCTAGATTCTTTATGTTCACTTACAAAATATTTTCTTTCAAAATTTGCATGATTATTAAATGTCATTTTAAAATTATTCAAGTGATCAAGCTTTCTCATAAAGGACACTCAGATTTGAGCTCGGCTGCATATCTACTATAAAATTCATATTTTAAGTATTAAGGTATAACCTGCAAACTGCCCTACAATATCCATTTTATCCTTCTTTAGTAACAGAAACCCTGATTTTTAGCTGAGTAATACAAGTGTCCAGAATAAAGATGCATTTCTAGCCTCCCTTGTTCCAGGTAGTGTTGTGTTGTGTCTGTTGGTCTGTCTGTCTCTGTGGGGTGTGTGTGTGTGTTTGTGTGTGTGTTCTGTCCCTACCTTCTTGTTGACTAGAATGGGGCAACGTTATGTATGGGAGACACAGAAAATTCCAAAACCAACATTTTTGCAGGGAAAAACGAAAAGCAGATTGAAGACATTCCAAAGAGAAAAGCAGATACATTGAGGCTGACCCCACTGATTCCTGAAACCCAGCCTAAACATGCATCTAGGGTTCTACAAAATAGCCTTGAGTCTTTTTATGACAAGTTATTTTTTAGCTTGAGCAAAATGAAAAGTAAAGTACACAGCTTTTTCCTATTAAGCTTACCTCTTGTTTTCTGAGTCATTAAATACAGATTGACATTTTATTTTCCAAATAAAACAAAATGAAAAAACCTGTGTGAATATTTTATTCAAGCATATTTTGATTCTCATTGTTTTTATGATTTTTCCTGAAAGGTTTGAAACCTAGAGTTAACTGATTGAATGCTTACTGTTTTCTAGCAGTAGTGGCCCTTAGATACCTTTCTATACAATTTTTACAGACAGAAATGGAGATAAAGACTTTCCTAAATTGGGTCTTTATGTGCAAAAGTTGAAACGAGTGTTTACTGTGTGGTTTGAATTTTCTGCTGGAATCAAATAGAACTGATGCATATTACTCCAATTTTGGTTTATCCCAGGCTTCCAACAGTGTCTGCAATCAACTCAAATTCAAAAACATTCAAGTCTTTGTCAAAATTTTCTAGAAAGAGGTAACATTATGAGTGAAGGCTTGAGTTATTCAGCTGGGCCTTTGGATATGGATAGTTTCTCCTTTTAGAGATGGAGGAAATGGACAGCAGTATAACTAGAGATCCACCAATCAGGATCTTGAGGGTGTCCTCCATTTACTCAAGCTCTTTTCATCATGGAATGTGCAGTGGTATTTATCTCTACATAGTCACAAAAATATAAATTTATTTACTTTAATTTTTTTGTCATTGATAGGTTCGTTATACTGTGATTTTTATCGAATTGGGTAAATAGTGGTTAATATTGTATAGTAGCAGATTTATCTGGCAATAAATTTATTTGTATTTGAGTTCTTATAATTTGAATTGCATTTTATATGAAGTTGCATTAATTGTATCTAGAAGTTACCATATT
>RJWT010011811.1:0-22948 GCA_004365215.1 Cuniculus paca
TGCCATTAGATACCAAGGCCAGCCTGGATCTCCAACCAACCCTTGAAGGGGAAAAGCACAGAGACTATGAGAACATAGAGGTCATCCAGGGACTCAGTTAGGTGGCACTCTTATAGGCAACCAGAGCTAAGCCATCACTGTACAGACTTCATTAAAGAAAGTGGGTACAGTGATGGACAAGCTAGCGTGTGACAAATGGAGAACCCAAGAGTTTTAAGGCAATCTGGCAACACACAGGCCAGCTGGCTCCAAAGGAAGGTAAATGTGACCTCACAGAGGTAGGGCTGATGATAGAGAAGGTGGGTGGTCAGCAGCAAAGTGGCTGAGAGTAGGGATTCAAGATAGTTCCAATTCAAGTATCCAAAGTGGGAACTTTCTCTCTGAAAGAACAGAAGACGGATGGCAGGCTCACTCTGGAAAGCCAGGTGAGGTTGAGACTCATAAAAGGACATAAACAGAATTCTTGGAGTTGTAGTTCAGCATTTTCCTGAAGCAAACCCTGTTTCAGTCCTTGTAATTTAGAAGCCTGTGGGTATCACAGTCACATAACCCCTCACCCTACACAAACACCTATCCAAGAACACACAGGTATCTCTGTCATTTGAGATTCAGTTGTTAGAGCAAGCATACCATGACCTACAGCCCAGAGCGTTTGCTGGCATGATTAGTACCACTTAGGCCCCAGAAAATTTTTCTCCACGTCTCTTGCTCCATGCCCTTGAAATACTAGTCAACTCATTCAGGTATGTGGGTGTGCTATTGTTGTCCTTAGAAAAAGACAAGAGAAACCTGAGCAGCACAAGATTTACCTATAAGAAAAGACAAATAAGCTTGAAAAATCCACCTCTGGATAGCACAAGTATGGTAAATTGTCCATAATAAAATACAGTTTTTAAATAGTGCCATATATCATTTTTTTCTTTTTGATTTTCATCCTAATTTGTGGTTTTAGAGGTACACAAAAATTGCTTATGGTGCATGAGGAATATTTCACAATATCCAAAATTCATATTACTCTTAAATGTGTATCTATGTGGGTCCAGGTGTGATATATGTGAAGTGCAGTACTGATTCTTGACTTGGTCAACCATGTGGGCAGTGAATGCATAAATTGCAAATCATTTTATTTTTATAAAATATTTATGAAATTTTGACTACATTTTTAGAGAATTAAATTAAAAACTAAGGTTATTTAAATAAAGGTTTATAGTGTTATATTAATTAGAATATATAATTCACTTTAAATTTGATGGATAACTGAATACTTTGGAAGAAAAATAGTGTTGACAGTTCTTTGAGAAATTAATTTTATAAATTTTATGCTCAATTTACATTTTAAATGAATCTTTATTCAAATTTTGTACACTTTGAATATAACTTGCATTTTATTTTTTGCAGAATGAACTCATTTCATCCTTACAACAACCTTGTGAGAGGAGCATCATTATTATCCTCGTTTATATCAACTGAATATAAATTACTTGAAACTCTTGATTAGAGGAAGATTCTTAGTGATTTACTTAATTGAAGGCAAGAAGAATAAATTTTATGGAATACACATACAACAATTTTTGAATTATGTATGCATTTATCATGTACCCATGTATTAACAAACTATCAATAATTCACCTACACAAAGTGACGATGATTAAATTTTGTTGATCCTGATATTTTATGTTGATCACATGAAACTATAACTTTTCTCATATTTTTAAAATTTTTCAACATGTTGGTATAAATGTTAACATGCAATGTAAGTTATTCATCAGTTTATTAGCTTACTTTCAACTTTTATATATTTACACATATAGAATGGTTAGTAGGTTAAATTGTGGCCTCAGAAATGATGTGTAAGCCCTAATTCCTGCTATCTGAGAATATAGAAAAAATATCTTTGCAGGTGTAATTAAATGAAACATCTCAAGATAACATCATCCTGGATTAACTGTGGGCAGTAAGTCCAATGACAAGTTGTCCTTAGAAGAAGAGAAGTCACAGAAACATAAAGGAAAATGCCATGCAAAGAAAGAAGCATCCCTGAACCAAGGAGTATCTGCAGCCGCCAAAGCTAAAAGAGTGAGAAAGAAGTCTCTTCTGCATTCTGCAGAAGGAGAGCTGCTCATGCTTTAATTTCAGATTTTACCCTCCAGAACAGTAAAAGTATAATTTTTGGTTTGTTTTAAGCCATCAACTATATGACAATTTATTATAACAGTCCTGAGAAAGCAGCAGAGAGAGTTCCCACCTGCACCTTATTCTGGGCTCTAAAAAATATCGGGAATGGACCTGGGTACTAGGAAGGCAATCTTACATAGGCAGTAGTGGGAGATTGGTTTTATACCTGCCCCCTGTGCCAGGGCCTCATGTATTCTCTGAGAGATTGTGGGCTCCTTGGAGGCAGGTACTTGTCTTGGTCTTTACACCTCTGACTCCTAGCCAAGTGTTCAGTATGAGCTAAGGAAGAAATGAGTAAGTCAGTGATTAAATGGTACTCATTTAGAGTGCAAGCCCAAAAGCCAGGTTTGCCTGGAGTAAAATTCCGTTACTGGAAGTGGTTATTATACACACTGAAGTGTGGAAAGCCTCCATTCACACTTTCGTTGGAAACAAAGAATCCAGGACGAACTGGGGCTTTAGTCTTATTAATCACTCTGATATTTACTGCCTTGGCCTGGTGAATGTTTAAAAAACTAGCTCTCTAAAAAATAAACAAAAATAAAACAAACCCTTTTCTTTTAAAACTTTCTAGATTTGTACAGTGTAAATACTCCCAGCATAGCCAATTTTAAAGTATCAACAAGAAACCATTGAATGCAGAATTATGAAGAGGATCACAGTGTATTATTTACTCCTTTGAGCTGGTCCCAGCACACTATTATTTAAAATTGAAAATTATCTGTGCTGGAGTGACATCAATAAGATGACAGAATAGAGGTTTTCTACTGTCAACTTCCCACAAAACCAGTGTATTGATTTTGACAACCACCCACAGAGTCCCACAGAGAAGTTTCAGCACACTGTTGGAGCAAAAAAATCTAAAGGTAAGCAAAATGAAGATGGTAGGTAGAACTATTTTACCTTGCCCATGTCACCCCTCCCAAAGGCAACACAGTTGTGTTCCAAAAAAGATTCCTTTGGTCAAGGATTCCTCCTATGGAGAAAAGTGAAAGTAGTGAGTGAGCAGCTAGCTTCCCTAGCTGTGTGGGATGCTGCAAAAGAGGTCAAATATATCTCATTGCATTCAGAATACGGAGGGGCTCACTATAGCTGTGTGTCACCGAGACACAGGGAGGGGAGAAGTGAATTGGAACTCAACAAAGGGCCGCACATCTTGTTAAATACTTTTCAGGCTCCATCAGGAAGCCCACCTGTGAGCCACTTGCCTGTGGAAACCCTAATTGGCCCATGCATGTCTTCAGTGCTCCACATGCCTTATTCCTGATCCTAGTTCCCTGTCATTGGCATTCTCTGCATACTCCTCAGATGCTAAGTGATGGGCTTTGCAGATGGCTTTTGAACACATGCAGTCAACCAGCTTAATGTAGTGTTGGGAAAAGGCATCAAATCCTGATCATTTCAGGGCACCACCCAAAGGAGACAAATGGGAAACTCCTGGACAACCAGCCTAACTTGAAGCATGGCGAGAAGGCTTGCAATATTGATAATTCCACTCCCCTCAAGAAGGAGCAAGAGGAATGGAGCTGACTAATCCACAGAAAATACCTGACCAAACCTCAGAATCCCTATGACAAATGACTGGTGAAGGAATTTCACTCTAGAAGTCAGCCAGTGAAGACTGCAGGAGGTGACTGCTTTTTAAACTGTGAACATAGCAGTGCAAGACTTCAAAGAACGCAAAAATCCAAGAAAACATGACACCAATACAAAAAAAAGTAAGTTTTCAGTAACTGACCCTGAAGAAATAAAGATCTATGCATTGCCTGATACAGAATTCAAAATACATTTTAAGGAAGTTCACAGGAATAAAATGTGTCATAGAGACTACTATGAATAACAATATGCCAACACATAATAAGTTGGTGTAATAGTATGCCAATGAATAGAAGCAATCAATTCCTGGAAGCATACAATACCAAGATTGAATTGTGGAGAAATGGAAAACTTGAACACAGGAATAATGAGTAAAGAGATTAAAACAGTTATCAAAAAATCTCCCAACAAAGACAAATCTAGGACTAGAAGACTTCATTGGTGAATTCTACCCAACATTTACAGAAGAATTAATACAAATACTTTTCAGACTTTGCCAGAAATTGAGGAGAAGGGTGTGTATCTAAATTAATTTTATGAGGGCAGTATTACCTGGACGCCAAAGCCACACAAGAACACGACAGGAGAAGGAGATTACAGACCTCTATCTTTGATGAACTCAGGTAACAACTCTGCATGAAATTCTCAAAAAACTGAACTCAGTAGTATGCTGAAAAGATCTTTCACCATGATCAAGTTTGGATTTATTCCTGGGTTGCAGGAATAAGTCAGCAAACACAAACAAATCTATGAAACATCACAGTAACTAAAGATTAGAAAAATAATATAAAAGTCCACATCCTTTCTTGATTAAAAAACTCTCAAAAATTAGACAGTAAAGGAGTATATCTCAACACAATGAAGAATATATATGACAAGTACACAGGGAATATCATACTGAATGATGAAAAGCTCTTCTTTTAAGATCAGGAACAATAAAAGGACGCCCAATATTGTCACTTCTATTCAACATACAGTAGAACCAAACATACCACCGGATGGAACAATTAGTCAAGAAAAAAGAAGTAGAAGACATCAAAATCAGAAAGGAAAAGTAAAGTCTGTTTACAGATGACATGATATACACAGAAAACTTTAAAAGTTTCACCAAAAAGTTCATTAAATTTACAGCACACAAAATCAACAAAACAAAATCAATACCATTTGTATACACTAAAAATCAGCCATTTGAAAAAGAAATTGATGTAAAATTGCATTTATAATAGTATTAAAATAGTAAAAGATTTTGGAATAAATTTAACCAAGCAGGTAAAATATATGTATACTAAAAGTATAAAAATTGATGAGAGAAATTGAAGAGAATAAATAAATGGAAAAGCATTCCATTTTCATGGACTGAAAGAAATAATGTTAAAATGTTCATACTGCTTCCAATGATTCAACACAATCCCTTTCAAAACTCCCAAGGCATCTTTCACAAAAATAGAAAAGCAATTCCAAGATTTGTATGGAACCAGAAATACTTGTATCAGTACAGCAATCTTGAGAAAGAAAAAAAGCTGGAGATATCACCCTTTCTGATTTCAAGTTATATTACAAAGCAATATGTAGTAGTCAAAGCAGTGTGGTACTGGTGTAAAACCAGATATACAGACTAAAGAAATAAAATAGAGCGACTCACAAATAAACCCACACAGACACAGTCATCTTATTTTTGACAAAGATTTACAAATGGGGAAAGGATAATCTGCTCAATAAATGATGTTGGGAAAACTGGATATCCAAATGCAAAAGAATGAATTCGGACCTTAACTTACACCATACACAAAATCAACCCGAAATGGATTAGAGACATCAGTACAATATCTCAAGCTATAAAATTCCTACAAAAATACATTGAATAAAATCTCACTGACAGTAGTCGTGACAGTGACGTTTTAGATATACACCAAGGGCACAGGCAACAAAAGCAAAGATCAACAAATGAGACCACATCAAATTAAAACGTGTCTTCCAAGCAAAGGAAATGATTAGGAGAATGAAAAGGCAACCTACAGACTGGGGAATATATTTGCAAATCATCTATCCCTTAAGGAGTTAATATTAAAAAATGTTAGGTACTCACACAACTGAATAGCCAAAACAAAACAAAAACACAATTTAATAACCTGATTTAAAAAAATGGAAAGAAGGTTTGAACAGACAATTTTTTTCAAGGAGACTTAAAAATGCACAACACATATAAAAAGGTGTTTGACACTACTGATCATCAGGGAAATATAAATAAAAACCTGTGTAAGATATCACCTCCTGTCTGTCAGGATGACTAAAGTCAAAAAAGGCAAGTGATACCAAATGTCAGTGAGGGTTTGGAGAAAAGGGAACCCTTGTATACTGTACTGTTGCCGAAAATGTAAATTTGTACAGCTGTAATGGGAAACTGTGGAAGTTTCTCAAAAAATTAAAAATAGAACAATCGTGTGATCCAGCAATCTCACCTCTGGGTATATATTCAAAGGAAATGAAATCATTTTCTTGAAGAGATAGTACCTCACCATGTTCATTACATTATTTACAACAGTTATAAAAACAAGTTAAATGCCCATGAATGGATAAAATAGATAAATAAATGGTTGTGGTGGTGTGTGTATGTGTGTGTGTGTGTACGTGTGACACACACATAATGAAATATTATTCTACTTTAAAAAAGATGGAAATGCTGCCATTTTCAACAACATCAATAAATTTGGGGAAAATTATCCTAAGTAAGCTAGACACAGATCACTGGATGATCTCACTTTTATGTGAAATCTTTAAAAAGTCAAATTCATACATGCAGAGTAAAATGGTGTTTGCCAAGGGTATGAGGAGGGTAAATGTTGTAAGTAGGAGTGAGTTGACCAGTGGGTGTAAACTCTCAGTCAGAAGATAAATATGTTCTTGAGATATAACATACAGCATGATGACTATAATTAATAGTAATATATTTGAAATTTCAAATAATACCACTTGTTATAAGAATCTAATTAGTCCATGTAAAGTGAACAGTATGTATAGAGCACTAAATAAATGGTAGTCAGCACAACCATCATCGTCTTTGTTAATATTTTATAATGAACAACTCAGAGCCTTTCATTCATACTAGAACACCCTTTTTCTGGGACACATTCCACTCTTTTTCAATGATCAGGTCCAGTTTTTACCCTTGCTTCAATGTTCTTTGCTTTACCTCTGCTTTTATATTGATCCCTTGATCCAATTCTTTTGTCTGTATTACCTGGACATCTCTGCCCTCTAGGAGGGTAGACTCTGTGTTGTTCTGAGCACTGGTATAATGCTTTACTGGGCAAAAGACTTGGTATATAGTAAACGAAGAGAGTAATTGAATGAAAGATTCAGTCCTCTTCATGATCTGATGAAAAGGAAAATCTCAAAGGAAGGAGGAAGGACATTGTCTGGCAAGTAGATTAATTTGACTTACAGGTTTCTAGATGCCTCACAGGCACTAGATTTGAAAGCTGAATTCAACCTTTCTCTGCTATCATGACTGCATGATTTTGCTTTGGGGGAAGATGTATGATCTAAAATGTTTAGACTTTCATGGGCTCAATATTGTGTATGAAGGGTCTGACCCAGGTCATTGTCTCAGCCTGGCCCCAGGAACATCCACGTCAGTGCCTGGTCCAGTCTGTGCTGAAGAGCTGGTCCCCATCTGGACTGGAATTAAAAACCCCTGTATCTGACTGGCAGGGTAGCTTCTACCGTGCCAGAAACCAAAACAAATGGAAGATAGCATGAGAGTTGGCTATGATCCTGGATCTAAGTTGGGGCACTTAGGGCTTTGCCAAGGGACTGGGATGGGGGTGAGCATGATATAATTATGATTAGATGATTGGATGGTGCTTGTGAGACACAAGATAGACCCACCATCCACATAGCTTGAACTGGTGCCAGGGACATGGGCTCCCTCCCTTTTTATCTAATCAGCAATTATGATCTGCCCTGCCTTCTCTAAGGGGCCCTGGACATCAGCCACCTACTGTAGGATGCTGCTTTAGAGCTGGGCTTGGAGCCACTGGCCTTCTTGCCACTAATCTTAAGCCAGTGAAAGCAAACAGCAACATGAATATCATCAGGCAGTCACTGGGGACTGGGACAGATTTAAGAATTTAAACTGAAATAGAATCTATAATCCTACAGCTTAAAAAAATAATCCTATCTGTCTGATTATTTTAGCTAATCTACAACCATCTTTGAGATTTGAAACTTTGTGATCAAGATAGAATCAGTGGCCTGAGGCCTGCTCCATCCCTGCTACACCAGCCAGTGACTTTGAGCAGGTCCTTTCCTCTCCTTGATCTCATACTTCCTAGGGGTATAGGCCAGGTATTCTTTAATACTTTACCTCATTTAAGCATTTTGTTACTATAACTTATCCCCGTGATCCTGACTCTAGCAAAGTATCTGGCACATAGCAGGCCATTAATGACGACACGTGTTAAGTACTTTTTGCATATCAGGTACTATGCTAAGCATTCTGCAAACATTATGTTAGTAAATCCTCATAGTCCCATGATGGCAAAACTTTTTGAAAGTGAGTGCCCAAACTGCAGCCCAAAACTCACTTATTTATTACAAAGTGCCAACCCGGCAATTAAACCTGAATACTTAAGTTTTTGTTTAGGAAAAACAACTCATGCAATAATATCTTTTGTCTCAAAAGAAAAACATAATAACGTGTGTGCCATAAATTCACCACCACTGTCGCAGACATAGGGAAAATTCAAGCTCAAAGAGATTAAACAGCCAGCTAGTAAGATCACACAGCTAGTAAGAAATACAACAACAACTTTGAAATCAGTTCTTTCTGGCTCCCAATTAGTATTTTTTATAAACATTCTGTGCTGGGTCATGATAAATAACTTAGTTGAATTGTGAGTGTTATTAGGCTAGTCTAGATTTTTAGCGAGCAAATAGATGTGCTGCCCAAAGGCTCACACCAGATTCTGGAAAGATAGAAAATTGATTTGATTGATTTCTTTGGATGACCATGAATGGGTCAACACAAGGCTCACTGAGAACCTGGAAGCATAGTGTAGACACTTAGCACATTGCAAAGTAAACCTAATCAACTTTCCTAAATCCAAAGTTACTAAAAGTTTCCTACATGGTATTCTGAAAAATAATATCTTTAAGTCATTTTTTTTTGTCATTCTGGCAATTGACAGTACCGTGTTCTTTAAATATGGGAGCTTGACTAATAAAAGGGAAACAAATGAAAACATTTTTTCGAAGCAAGATTCCAGTCTGGTCTGAAGACAGGGATGTGGCCTATTCAGTGTCTTTTATCCTGAGTTTGACACGAGTCCTCCCCTCAGCCCTTCAGTGATGAAAACATAAGCAGAAGAGAAGGAATTAGCTCGGATATAAATGTTTGGTGAAACAACAGTATAGACCTTCATTGTGGGCCTTTACATAGGCAGTAGGGAAAGAAGGAAAGGGGACTTTCCAGAAGCTGGTGTGAGCCTTTGGGCAGCACAGCAATGAAACAACTAGGTGAGTTGTGATTGAGAAAGAAGGGACCTTTGGAGAGTCTGCCAGTCATGGGGCTGTCCTCAGAGTTCATTGCCACTTGTAATAGACTGGGACCTAAATGTGTTCACAAAGCTAAGTGTCATTGATATTTGTAGCATTTTTCTTTTGTACTACTCTTCCTTCCCGTGACAATGGGGCTTTGATGTAACTAAGAGCAATTAATTCTTTCCTGCTTTCAACCCAAGGGCTTCTGGAAAAGTAGGCTCCAACTCAAGCCAGTCAGGTGGGAGCATTTTAGCCTCCACCCACACTCTGTAGATGAAAGATGAATGCTCAATTTAAGTAACATTAGATGGGATCAGTCCTGCCTGGCAAATATTGATTTGCCCTCTCAGGGAAGTAGGCTTTCCTAGAAAAGCTAATTGTTATATTATGCAATTGTCTCCTCTTACCCATAGTTTAATGTTCTGACTATGTTACTCATGGTCAACTGTGGTCCGAAAATATTCAATGGAAAATTACAGAAATAAACAATTCACAAGTTTTGAATATCTTCTATCACAGGGTGTTATAATTGCTCTATTTTATTATCAGTTTTATTGTTAATCTCCTACTATACCCAATTTATAAATTAAACTTTAAAATAGTTATATATGTTTAGGAAAAATACAGTGTATTTACTGGATTTGGTAGTATCTGTGGTTTCAGTCATTAGCTGAGGGTGATAGAACAAGCCCCTCTGTAGATAAGAGGGGAATACAGTACATACTTTGAACCTATGAGGTACTCAGTAGAGAGCCTGGAATTGGAACCAACCCAGTGGGAGCAAAGCTGTGAGATGAACTTAGGGAACATTGTTTAAGTCCTGAATTATGCTATATCCCAGGGTGTTCCAGTTATGGGAGCAAAATTCTCTTTTGCTTAAAGTAGGAAAGAGATAGTTCTATGCTACTTTCAACTGAAAAGGCTGAGTGATCCACTGACCTTTAGCTGCTATTCTATATGCCTTTCTCATGGACCAAATTCTTCCATGTGTGTGTTGGAACATAAAAGTGAACTATGAAAATGTGTTTAGGGTGACCTGTGACAGGCACTTATTCCAAGAGGAAAGTCCTGTCTCACTGGTTTTGCCCAAATTATTCTCACTTTTGTTCCTGTGATAATATCTCTTATAAAGATTAGCACTGTCTTCTGACATCCTACATCTCTGTATCTATGATAGATTTAGTGACATCCTGTTAGGCATTTTATATTAAGGTGTTTAATAGCATTTCTTTTTTGTTTGGATAAAGGTAGGTAGTTAAGATTTGGGTTATTCACCTTCTTGCATTGGGCTTGTTTTATAGGATACGTACATGCAACCTGCTCCTGTTTGTGCCCCTGTAGAAGAAGGATGAAACACTGGGAGCCATGTTCTCTCTCTGAGCAGTGTCTCATTTGGGAGTACCCTGATTTCAATGGTTATTTTCAAATCTAAATGTTTGGAATCCTTGTGATCACTAAATGAGAACACTCCTCCTCAAGCTTAATAGGAAGGCTTACCCTTCCTAAGGTCCAAAGAGGATTGAGAATAGACATGTTGGTAAAGGAGGGGTTTTTGGTAGCATCAGTTTGGAGAGAATTGTAAATGATGCAGAAATGTGAAAAGTGTTTGGAATGCAAAGCCATTTATGAATGCTTACTCTCCATTGCTGGGCTTGGGTTGTTGCATGGTTTGTCCTTCAAGGTCCAGATGTTTACCATGAGGTCAACAAATCCTGTAGTTCCATAAGTCATACTAGTTTTTGGAATTATACCATTACCCAGAAGCCAGGGAGACATGATTGATGGGTGGTTGGGTGAGGTGACCGACATCCATGCTGCTTGATATGAGGTCTGAAGACCTCAGCACCAGCCCCATGTGGAAGCTGATTAGAAGTGCAGGACTTCAGGCCTCAACACTAGAAATACTGCTTGTCAGAATCCTCAGGTGATTTATATGCACAATAACATCTGAGAAGTGCTGGTCTATACCTACTGACTCCAGTATTTCCTTCAATTCAACGTTTAATGAGCACCCACTGTGTTCCAGCATTGTGCTGAGTATTACAGATATAAAAGATGAATAATGCATAGTCTTTTCTAAAGGCTGCTCACAGCTTATTTACTTCTTATTTCTCTCTCCAGTTCCTTTCCACTCCCCCGCATTCTGGCTTTTGCCCTATCTCTTCACTGAAATGCTTCCTTTGAAGACCACTAATGACCTGCCTGTTGTCAAATCCAATTTTCTCCTCTCTGCAGCATTTAATGGTTCTGATCAACACCTACCACTTAAACACTGTCCTTTCCTAGTTTTGCTGACACTGTGGCATTGTGGTTCCTCCTCTCCCTCCCTCATTCCTTCCCTGTCTCCTTTACTGGCCTCTCATCATCTTTTTCAGGGCTTGCTCCCACTTCAATCCTTACTATCAGATCTCATTAGATTGTGTCTTCCAGGTCTATCATAGGAATTTCTTTTGTTTTAAAGTCTTTAGACCTCTAGGGACACCAGGACTTCTGATATTAAAAAGGGTCCCTGGGCTTCTCTTTTGTATAAACTTTTTTTTTGGAAAAGTGGTCCGTTTACTTCTGGTAAAGAATTAAAATTCAACCATGTCCCAGAAATGAGTAGAGAAAGTTTTCATAAGCATTGTTGCCATAACAAATTATATTTTGCTGTTGTAATATGATCAGAAGCTTTGTAGCTTAAAACAAACTTATCACTTTATAGTTCTGTTTGGGTATTGAAGCTATAATCAATGCATGTGAAAGGCTATATTATTTCCTGGAAGTGTTAGGAGATAGTCTGTTCCCCTGCTTTCTCCAGCTTGCAGAGGCTACCTGTACTCCTTGGCTCCTAGTCTTGCTCCTATGTTCAAAAGTGAGAAAAGGTGAGTTAAGTTCTTCTCATACTTCCCTTGCTGGGGTCTCTGCAGCTTGGAAACATTCCCTGCTTTTGTGAACTCATAGTCATCTTGATAATCAAGGATAATGTCCTATCTCAAAGTTCTTAACTTTATCACATTGCAAAAATACCTTTCATTATGTATGTTAACATTCACTGGGTTCAGGTATTAGGATGTGTCATGGTTTGTTTAAATGTCCCCCCAAAGCCTCATGCAGTCATGGAGGCAGCTGAATCTAGCCTTTGTGATTGGTTCATTGTCTAGTGCTGGAATTGGCCATGTGAGTGCTGCAGCTACCCATGAGTGGGTAGCTGGCATACAATCTAAGGAAGGGAATCAGGAGTGCTTTTCCCTTTTTACTCTGTTCACTCTTGTTTCTTGCAGCTGCCATGAATGGTTGCCCCTTAGCCATGCCACCCTGCCTTGGAGTTAGCTGAGTATAGACTGAAACCTCCAAAAATTGTAAGCTAAATAAACCTTTCCTTCTCTAATTTTGGGCATCAAGTATTTTGTCTCAGTGATGAGAGAAAAGTAACCAAGATAGGATGATAACATTTTTTTGAATTTGATTATTTTGCCCCTAGTGTATGATGGAATACAGATTAGAGGAAGGAAATTGGGATGTTGGCACATGCCCTGCATGCCTAGGATGGATCCAAGATGAAATTAGTTAACAAAATTCTCAGCATCTAAACTGGGAAGGTGGGATGAGAGTGAGAAGGAGGGCTGGAATGGGGAATATGGGAAGGTAGGCATTTACGCTCAGAAACTATTCACTGATGGCTTCTTTGTCTATCCCTAGTCAAACGGCAGAACAGCACCTCCCACCTTGCAAGTTCTGAAATAAACCTCATTGTTTCCCTCATATCATCCATTTTCTTCATTTTCCTTGTCTTTGTGAATGAGGCCTCTGTTTACCTTATTATTTAAGGCAAACTTCATTCATTTGGCTTTCCTCTTACTTCATCCTCACACCACAGGTCACAGATTTCTGTAAATCCTCTTTGCCAGTTTCACAGTCTATTACCTTGGACCTGGTCAGGTTCTGACCTCTCTCTTAGCTGGGATCTGGGCCTCTGTGACTGACTTCAGCCCATTTCCCATTCTGATGTTAGACGATTGGATGACCTTCCCCAATGATGTTTTGAATCTTATGTACTTCAAAGATTGCTAACTGCCTGAGAATGACATTCATATTTGGCAAGGTTTTCAAAGTCAGTTTAGCTAGTCTCTACATTTTGCCTTATTTCTGCTAACATCCATCCTTTATATTCCAGCTTCAGAACCCTTATATTTCTTTCCCCATACCCTTTCACTCTTTCCTACTTTACAGCAATGTTGCTTTCTTTACCCGACCCTCCCAACCCTACAGGACTCAACTCAGCTACCAGGAAGACTAGGCCTTGCTGCCTCCCCAAACTCTCCCACACCTTTGCATACATTGTCATGGTAGCACCTAGTTCATTGTCTTGCATTTGTACATCAATCTCCTTCAGACTTACCAGGCAGTGTTAGAAGAGTGGCTTTTTGTGACTGTGTAATTGTGTTCATATATTTTATAACTACTTTATTACTAAAAAGTCTGTTAGACTGTGTCTATTTCCTCATGAGACCGCATTGTTCTTAAGAGTAATGACCACTTTATTCACCCATACACTGCATTTCTTTGTGTAGTGCCCAACTTACACTAGGTGCACATGTAGGATAGATGAATACTAATTCTGTATTCAAGTCTGAGAACTGAGAAATGAAGCTGCTACCACAAGAGAAAGAGATTCACGCCACACTGCTCCCCCTCCCTGGTCATTTATTTTTCCTCCCCCTATGCCAAATGTGGTGTGGAATTTAGTCTCAGGTGAAGCCCGAGGGTTAGTCTAGAGCAGGGGTGGCAAGCATAAGGCATGAGAGCCTCAGTCAGCTGTTTGTTATCACTGAAAGCTCTAAAAGGTTTGCTGTCACTGGTGTAGAGGCAGTCCTCTTTGGGGTTTCTTTATACCTTGGAGGTTCTGTAAAGTTACACTTCCAGGAAAAGCTGCTATTGGTTGTTGGGTACCACTGTTCAGAAACAAGCTGAAATGCATCCATTGTGCCCCCTGTGGCTTTCTATTGGGATGCATTTAACTTTTAATGCTTTTGCTTCATTTAGTTGATCAGTATTGTTTCCTACATGCCAGGCCCTGCACAAGGCCAAATGCAGAAGAGAGCAGAATCAGAGAGGCTTTTGGCCTCACAGAGGCAAAGCTATGAGGATGAGACTATGTACAGACAATCACCCTGGTGAAAAGTTGTCAAGGTTAGTACTGTGCAAAATAACCAAAGGCCTGCTTGGAGTCCATTCTTAAAGAAACAAAGAACCACTGAAATGGTGATGCAACTGGGTCAAATAATGATTGAGGGAAGCTTTGGAATGAAATAGCATTTCACTTGGACCCAGAAGCGAGGGAGAGAGTTTTATAGCTGATGAGAGAAAAGGAAGGAATAATTGGAAGAAAGACCCAGATATGAGAAAGAAAGAGAACCCTTAATTTCTTATGAGATTTGATGAAATCCCTGAAAAATAGATTGGAAGTTTCCAAATGTGCCCACAGAGCAACATCATAGGGTTTTCAGGTTGCATGGTCTGCACCTTGAAGGGCTCTTCCAAGGTTATTCCATTGAGCGAGACTCTTACCAAGAGACAGAGAATTTATGGTCCTATGGCTTTTGCTTGGGCTGCGGCTTGGTCACCATGGCAACAGTTGTTCTCACTGCTCTGGGACTAGCTTCCCTGGAGGCATCCCCATAATGATGATGCATCATTCTCCATGCTACAAAGAGCAAAGCCTGCTGAAGTTCGAGCCTCTCTTCAAGAGAAGTCCATCTTCAGGAGCTGACCACCACCCTGACTACTTGAGGGAGTCAGTTTTAGGAGAAGGAAAGTTTTTCATGAGGATGCTATGTAGTAGATATAGATATTTTCATTATAACTACTCTTGTGACAGTGAAGTGTAGCCCATTCTTGGTCCCCATCTTCTCTTTGAAAGTCATATAATGCTTTCATTATTCATGGAGATAGTGTCATTCTTTGCTCTGCTTCAAAAACATAGAACTGGTTCAGGGGCCTGTTGCAAATGGATCTTAGACCTGCCAGTTTTCCCACTGGCAAAGAGAGATGGTGAGTGTTTTAGAAGTGTTAACCAAGAGCCTGCTAAAGGAACCATAACTAATGAACCAGAAGAAGGCAGCAGGGCATCACAAACTTTTCAGCACAGTGGGCCAGGAAATGCCCACCATCTATTATCAAGTTAGACGGTTCTTTCACTTGCTAGCTTCTGTCATTTGTTCCGACATGGATTTAAAACCCTTTGGCTTTCCTGGACTATATTGAGTGAAAACGAATTGTTGTGAGTCACGTATAATATATATGAGAGTATAAATAACAAAACTTTCTTTACTTTTAAATATTTTAGTATAACATTTCTGGTATTAGTGGTGTTGTTTATATAATGATACCAGTATCATGAACAAAACTCTATTTAGCACATTTTTGTACTTCCTATACCACAGCTGCTAAAATCTATTTTAACTTCCTAAATTATTTTATGAAATAACACAATAAGGCCAGGTGTAATAATTAAATAAAAAATTTACACATCTCCTTAATAGGAATAAACGCCTAACTTCACAGGCACACATTTGAAACACTATTATTAGTAGTCACTGTGTGTTTTCCTTGCCAAGTCACACAGTGCATGGAATGTCTGATACACTTGGGCTTCTGTTCTGCTGAGTATATGTGGTGGGTGCAGAGGTGGTGTTAGCCTTGTGCCACACCTTCCCCTACGTGGTGTTCAATCATCACCTGTGCTGTCTGTGTGCAAGCACTGGGCAATAAAGTAATGAAAAATGCCACTAAAAATCACATAGTAATGTTTAAAGCTTATTGTGTGGGGCTGCATTATCAGATGTCTGGGGTTGTACACAGTCCACAGGCCACAAGTGGGACATGCCTGTGTCTAAAACGTCACAGATTGAGAATTGAAAGAATAATAGCATCTAAAAGGTAGTCAAGATGTGAAAAAGCTCTGGCCTTAAATTTCTTTATATTCTTCAACCCCAGACTTGCAATTTTAATTGAAAAGACTGTGATTCCTGACAAGAATCTTGATCACAAATTTGTCATGAGTCAGATGGCTAAATTTGGTTGAATCTATTACTGGACTCTATTCTGTGGCATCTCTCTAGCATGTAGTTATTTGAATTTTACAGACTAGTAATTTTCATTTTTGTTTTGATGGTTTTAGTGGCAAGAAGGCTCAGAGTACTAGTTTTATTTGTGTACAATTTTATTCTGAAGTATAGCTTACAGAAGTATAACAGGAAAAGTTTAAGAATACACATGATCGGTTTTTTAGAAAGTGACAACACTCACATATATATCACTGTGATAGAGATATATAGTACTATCACTCTAAAAGCTTCTCTACTTCCCTTTCTCAGTCATTTACTAAATGAATGCATCCATTTCTTTTATATACATAGGAGTAAAATTGTTGGTTTATAAAGAATGTATATATTCAGCTTTTGTAGACATCAACAAACATTTTTGCGGAGTGGTTGTATCAACTTATACACACATATACAACTTATCACACACACATACACACTTATACACACATATAAATTGTATCAATTTATACACACATATAAACACAACTTTCACAACTTAGTTTGTGAAAGTTTCAATTGTTTCACATCCTTGTCAGCACTTGTTATTGTCAGTCCTTATTTTAACCATTCTTGTGGCTATTTAGTAGCATCTCAAGCTTTTAATTGGTATTTCCCTCCCCACTGTTAATATTGAACAATTTTATCTTTTAGGTACTGGCCATTCTCTTCAAGTTTGTTATTTACATTTTTTGGGGGGGACTTATGTTTTTAAAAGTACTTCGATAAATAATACATGAATTACATATTTAACCTGTTTGGATTTGTGGAGATTCTTAAGTTTGTAGGGTAATTTACTTTATCCATCATAGCCATTTGCTCTTCAAGTATTGCTCTGTCTTGTTTCCTCTCTTCTTTCTTTTTGGATTTTAATTACACACATCTTAGGCCTTTTTAACTTGTCCCATGTACTTCATCCACTCTTTTCTGCATATACAATTTTCTTTTCTGTATGTTTCGGTTCATATTTCTTTCTTTCTTTCTTTCTTTCTTTCTTTCTTTCTTTCTTTCTTTCTTTCTTTTTTTTTTTTGTACCAGGGATCAAACTCAGGACCTTGCACTTGCCAGGCAGGTGCTTATCAGTTCATATATTTTTATTCTCCTCCAATAACCATCCTTAAATCCATTCTTCCATTATGTCTAATCTATTATAGCCATGCATTCAATTCTTAATTTTAAACATTGTATTTATCATTTTTAAAGTTTCTATTTGATTTTTGAATAGATTTTTTTATACTTTTCTATTTTATATCTAATTTCTTGAACTTACTATTTAAAATATGAATCTAATAGTTTTAACGTGTTCATCTATGGATTGGTTTCAGTTTTTTTCCTCTTGAATTTTGGTAATTTCCTCCTAACTCTCATTGTGTCTGCTTACATTTTATGAAATGCTGGGCAAGCAGTTGTAGAGGTTCTGTGGGATATTATCTTCCTTCAAAGAGTAATAAATTTTTTTCTGGCCAGTAGTTAAAGAAGATTACCTTTAGTAATGGATACAAATATTTCAGAGTTTAGTTTCATGCTTTGGAGGGCTCATCTATTCTTGACTGCTTTCAAACCTAAGGCAGAACATTTTAGAGGCCTCAACTGAAAACATACCCTGCATACCAGTACCTCTTCTCTTTGGCAGGTTCTAATAAACTAGTATCAGTACATAAACTAGCATTTGGCTTCCATTCCTCAGCTTTCAAACTTGGTCCTCTGAGATTGGATAACCAATTGTCATCCACAGGAAACATAGCAACTAGCAAATTTCTACACACACAGGAATTAAGTCCCCAGGCTCTCTACTATTGAGTCCATCTCCACCCATCTCAGTGGAACCATCCCATGCCTCACTGTCCAGTACAGAATACTTTCGTTCTATCTTCTTCCCATAGTTTATATATTGCTGAGGAATTCCATCTAATTTACTCTCTCCATGTGAACATTATTAGCTTCAAGGAATCACACAGAGTTCTGCCTCCCAGATACAGCTATTCAGCCTAGCCCTTGTGCACTTGCCATCCTATGTGTCTCCATACCATTGAGGGATGCATTTGGCTCACCACAGTAACTGTTGTTATCTACCTTTCTCCAAGAACTGTTAGGCCCAGTCCCATAATTTCCACATCTACACAGCTCTGGTTATAGCAGTCACTGGCAAAATCAAATCTTCCCTGGGCATCTATAATCTCCTGTACTCTTATCCCTGAACTACTTTGTACAACTCCTAGTCAAATTTCACATATGTCCCTCTGCTCTGTGCTTTCAGGAGCCCTTTCTGTGCAATCACACTCTCACATTCTCTCCATTCTTCTCAGATATCTCTTGCAAGGTGGGAGCTGGGCTGCCCACTCCGACATTCTGGAGCAGAGGTCCGCATTGCTGCTATACCTTGCTTGAAATCCTATCCTGCAGAATTTGCACAGTATGTGAGTATAAAAAATAGTTTTTATTTTACACTAATCAGTTGTGGGTGGTTTGTTATATACTAAAGTGTAAAGTATGTAGGTAAACAGACAAAGCCTATACAGTCTCTAAAATAAAGAGCAGTTTTATGCTGTAAATTCCCACAATTTAGCCCTTAAAGCCAAACTTCTCACTTGAACCCCAGATTCAAACATTCAGCTGTTTCCTTGACATCTGCATTTAACATCTAATAGGTATTACATGTATTACATGTGCATGTTGAATACTCTTGAATTTCTGACACCTGTTCAGTCTTAGTCTTCTCATTCTAGTGAGTGGCATAAATAGCCACAAGGACTTTTATTCCCACATTCAGTACATTTTTAGATTCTCCAGGATAACTTTATGAATCCAGGCATCTCTCATTTTGCATCTCCATTTCTGCAAGAATGTATAACTGGTCATCATGCCACAGAGCTTTCTAGGCTCCCCTCTTCACTACTCACTGAATGATTACCCTAAGATGTAAGTCAGGGGGGCTCCGTGCCCAGTTTGGAACACTTCGGTGGTTCATCAGTTCTTAATAGGATAAAACTCAAAGCCCTTATAGTTATGCACAAGGAACTTCATAACTGGGCCCTTCAAGATCTGACCCAGCCTTCCTCACTTCATTCTGCACTGCTGTAGTTACACAGAGTTATGGATACCCTGAACCCACCAACCTTTTTCCTACCACTGTACCATTGTTCATGCTGCCCCTTGAGTCAGGCATCTCTTTCTCCTACTTTTCCTGCCATATACCTGGAAATATCTACCTGTTTCCAGACCTTACTCAAGTGATACTTCTTGTCATGCAGTCTTTGACCTCTATTACCTCAGCTATCTGGAAGCTATTCATTCATTTCATTGTGACTTCGGTATTCATGTTATAACACATTTAGAAAATAGAGAGGGAAAATAAAGTAGCTATAATACTAGCTCCAGGATATATTATTTTCATGTGTTTTGTTCCCTTTTGCTTTCCTTCATGCTTATTTAATATATAGGTATGTATATATAATTATAATCTACATTGTTTTGTACTTGCTTCCTTTACTTAATTCAATACAGCAAAGCATAATTCTAAAAGTAAAAGCTGAAAACAATACAAAGACCAAACAACAGGAAGTGATTAAGAAGGTTATATATCATCTCTGTTATGAAGCCATTAAAATTATAATCATAAGCATAATCATAGAAATGGACCAAAGGAAACAACATTGGTAAGATGTGATCTCCAAAATGACCTATAGATTCAAGAAAATCTCAGTAAAAGTACCAACTGGCTTTTTTTTAGCTGAAAGGGATAAATGAGTTTTAAAACTTATGTGGAAAGGCTAAAAACCTAGAATAACTAAAATATTTTGTCAGAGAATACATTTGGAAGACTTAGAATACTTGATTTCAAAACTTTCAATAAAGCTACAGTAATCAAGCAAATAAGGTATTGAGATAAGGATAGACACATAAATCAATTCAATGAAAGAGAGTCAAGAAAGAATCCCACATGAATATTGTGAATTAGTTTTAAATAGAGGTGCCAAGATAATTCTATGGAGAAAAGACAGTTTTTAATAAAAGATCTTGAAACAATTGGATATCCATGGCATGAAATGAATCGATCCTCAATTCATGCAATATTACATAAACCCTAATTCAAGATGCACCAGAGAACTAAATGTGAGAGAAAAAAATCTATCAAAACTTTTCAAAAAATAGAATAAACTACAGTATTTGTAACCTGGGATTACTTTATGGCACAACAAACATGAATAATAAAATTAAATTTGACTTCATCAACATAAATTTTGTTTTCTTTGAAACATTGTGTTAAAAAAACAAATAGGCAGACCACAGACTGAGAGAAAATTGTCATGAAATTGGTATTTTATATTGGATAACATGCTTATATCCAGAGTATACAAAGAACTCTCATCACCACTCAACAATGAGAAGACAACCTTGTTTAAAAGTGGGCAAAAGATTTGAACAGATTTCACCAAAGAAGCACATGAAAAGCATGGTCAACATTAGTTGCTGCAAATTAAAATCACAAGGAGATACTGTTCGACTGTTACTGTAGAATGTCTAAAATGGGAATTATTACTATAACATTTTTCTCTTTCTATTTTTCTCTTGTCTGCCTTTCATTTTGCACTTTGTTGAGAATAACTGTAATCCAGCATGTGCAGTGCATCAAAAAGTGTACCTTGATTCAATATAATTGTCTTATGTGTTTTATAGATTTTTGACCTGTTAGTCTGGATGTTAGTCTGTAAGCATGATAATTAATTTTACAAGGGTTTATAGGTAAATAAATGAATCTTATGCTGGCAAAAAAATGGTGGTAGGAGAGGAGAAAGGGAAAAAAAAAGAAAAAAGGAGAAAAAATAATTGAGATACATCATGTTTATATACAGATTCTTCAGAATGAATGTAGTTATTAAGTACTGCAAACATGGAGGAGCTAAAGATGGCGGAACAGTAAGCAGAAGAGTACACAGTCTCTCTGAGAGAAACAGTTCAGATGCTGGAATATAACATCATGGAGAGGACAAGAAGGAAGCAAGGGGGTCCCCTGGTCCGAGGAAGAATCTAAAATATGAATTGAAGCCCACAAAGAGAATAAAAAGAATTTAAAAGAAGAAGAAGGTGGTGGCTGGCAGCGCCTCAGCCTGGAGCCGGATTCACCCTTCTAGAAGAGCTGCTGAGCCTGGAGATGTGTGGTTGCGGTTGTGGTCATAGTTGCAGCTGCGGTCTACCCCAGAGGTCTCTGTGGAGAGGTGCGTGGGTGAAGGAGAGTGGCCAACGCGGAAATCTGTGCTGGCTGCTAGTGAGTGCTTGGAATTCTGCCCCCTGCCCCACGGGAGAGAGTGATTGGCTGGGATCCATCTTGGAGTCGGGCAGGTTATGCCTGGGGCCAAGACTGCTAACCACTTCTGGCATCAGAGCCAGGTTGTGGGTGGACCCGCGGAAGTTGCATGGAATGAAGCCAGAAAAACCAGTCATTTGGGAGCTCCAGGTTGTGGGCAGACCTGCGGAAACTGATTGGTTGGAGATCCACTCCTGTGGGAGTTTCAGGCAACATTGTGTAGGTTCCTAAACAGCTTAGATTGGCAGAGCCTGACCAGGTCTACTCCTGTATAAACCCCAGGTGGCTTGGTGCCCAGCTCAGTGCAGAGACACAGGCGCCCAACATCGGACATAGATAGCCAGCACTGGCCAGAAAACACAAACAATCTAGCTTCGGAGAAGTTGTGGCCAGTGCTGGGGTGCCTGGGACCACACTACTCGGGGGTGGAAGAAATCAGGAATATGCCAAGACAAAGAGGGAGAGGGCAGTCTCTGGCATCCAACCCAAGCAGCACAATTCCACAAGAGGAAAACATGGAGATTGAGAATTGCACACCTGAAATGTCTGAAGTGATGTCAACTGAAGTAAAGAAACAACTTCAGGAAGCTGTAAGAGAAATTAGAGCAGAAATTCTATCCCAGGTAAAAGAAAAAATGAAAACCATCATAAAAGAAATACTAAGCATCTCTAAAGAAGACACAGATAAAAAAATAGAGGAGCATAGGAAAACGAGGGAAACCATGAATGAACAGCATAAGAGAGATTTAGAATGTATGAAACAGATTCAAAGAGATATCCAGAAAATTAAAAATTCATTTGAAAGCTGGCATGTTGACATGAAGGAAACTAAAGGAAGACTTTCAAAGCTTGAAGACAGGTTTGCAGCCTATGATTTTGAAAGGAAAGATCTCTTAAAAATAACAAGGTCTCAGGAAGTAACAATTCAACAGCTGGTGGACAACTCAAAGATGCATAATTTAAGAATTAAAAATGTGAGTGAAGAAGCAGGTGTCAAGACAAATGACATCAGGACCTTATTTACAGATATAATTTATGAAAACTTCCCAAGCATAAGAAAAGAATATGACATTCAAGTAAGTGAGGCATATAGAACTCCAGCTAGCCATAACCAAAACAAATCTACACCCAGACATATAATAATCAAGATCCCAGAAATTCAACTCTAAAACAAAATAGTAAAAGCTGTTAGAGAAAAGAAACAGATCACCTATAAAGGAAAACCCATCAGAATCACAGCAGACTT
>RJWT010011812.1:0-22964 GCA_004365215.1 Cuniculus paca
TTCCTTTGTTGTATCCTCTTTAAGATAAAAATAAAAATAAAAAATCTTTCCAGAAATGTGGTGCTAATGTGACAAGAAATATAAATCAATTTTCTAGATTGTAAGGGGATAGTAGACAGTTTTCTACTGGTATATGTAGTAATCTATAGTGAAAAGCTTAAACTATTTTGTACCCTAAAAATTGACAGTAGCAATGTGCAATTGTGGTACACAGTGAATGTGAGCTGGAAAGTAGAGATTGTGTAGTGCATGCATCGTTGTTCTCCCATCCATGAGATGAGTGGGGAGTGGAGAACTTCACCTACTTCTCCTGCTTGCAGTTTGACTTCGAGGTTGCAGTGGCAATGCAGGTAGCTGTTGGCAAATAATTGGGTGAACTTACTGGAATTAGACATGTATATAACAAAGATAGTGCCAAAGTTTACCTTGATATCTGTAAAGCCAATGTGTGTGTGTGTGTGTGTGTGTGTGTGTGTGTGTGTTCTGGATTCCACAGAATTTAGACTTCTGTTCTTTACCATTGGATTTTCTTCTGTTGAATGAAATTATCATCTCCAAAGATACTACTGAGGCTTTATCCCTTAAAATGAAGCCCAAATATGTTACTTCTTTTCATGTTTTTCTTTTAGGAAAACTTGAGCTAATACATGTGAGAAAGTGCTATCTAAATAGAAGTTTGTTACTATTCCACAGTTGTAATGTTTTGTCATAAAATAAGAATTTTGATGGAGCAGCAACTTACATGTTCAGAAAACCACTTCCGATTTAAGTTTACAGTTTCATCAATTTGTAATGCTTTAAGTTATTAAAGTGTCAAACAATCTTTCTTGCACCTTTTGTTGAATACATCATTAGAACAAAAATAATTTGATTGGGTTCAACCTAAAAACTGACTTAGACAAAAGCTGTATTTTTGGTTTGGGTTCAGTAAAAGGCAGATTCTTGGAAAAATGTCTGTAAAAGTTTGGAATCTGCCTGAATCCACGATTCTCACTAATGGTCCCTGAGTTTACCACTCTTAGCTTTTCCCTACATTCTTCAAGACTCAGTGAAGAGTACTCATTGATACCAGGCCCATCCATAGGTGCCACACATGGTCAGGCCCTCGAAGTTTAAAGAGCTCCGTGAACACTTTATTTTTAGACACATGGTATCTTTAAAAATGAAGAAATTTCACAGTGTGGTTAACAAAACTGAAGTATGGTTAAATGTTTTCATAGAAAACGTCAAAACTCTAACCTGAACATTCTTCTTGTATGCAAGCATACAGATCCCTTAAGGACCCTGCTCTGTGTGCTTAGCTTTCTTACAGCACACTGTGTGTCCCGCTGAGGCTGCACACAGGCAGCCACAGCCTTACCCACTGTTGCCTGCAAGATGACAGTGTGAGTTGCCTATAGCTAGGAAAGGCTTTGTGTCTTGGCCTACTACTGGCTACTGAAGATTTTTTTCAAATTGGCTCTCTTACTTTGAAAGTTCTTTTTACTTCAAAACAAAAGCACAAACAACCCAAAACTAAATTAGATAATCTGTAAAACAATCCTTTGAACTAGAAAAGAAGTTGGTATTGCTATTTTGTTCCAGGCTGCACAGATAACACTCATCTGCCTAATAGAACCACAACACATTACTGTGTTGATTGGGGAGTGCAGGGAGGACTATAATAACAAGTAGTCAATTTTCTCTCCTGAGAAATTCCATGTTGGGAAGACAGACATATATTCTACACAAATCCCATCCCCTGTTTGCACTTTGTAATGTCCTAATGTACCTGAGGATTCCTTGACCTGATGAGGTTCCACCCCAACCTGCAATTCACTCTACATGCCCTATATATCTCCTGTCTCACCATCAACTCAGAGCCACTGGAAGAGGCTCAGAGATTAAATTCTGAAAAACAAGCCCCATCATAATGGAAAATCCAATTAACTTTAGGTACTGTAGCTGCATACCAGCAGCGGCACTGTAATTTTGCCTTCTATGAAAATGGTTTAGTTGTTCATTAGGTAGCATGTCAAAAATTAAACAATGCCAATTATTTTCCTTGTCCTGATATCTAGCATTATCTAGAGAATTGTATTAGAAGACTGATTACTGATACACATTTTAACTAGATATAATTCCTGGAATCTTTGTTTTTTCCTGTTTTATCTCTTCTTGTATAACCTGATACAAGGAAAAGTAATTATCTCTAGGGAACCCAGGCTGAACTGCTGTTCAGTGGTTTGGAGTTTGTGAAATGATGATGTTGATAATGTTCATGTCATTTTTAGCTTTCCTAAGTGAAAACTGATATTAAATAGCAATGTTATCTTGCTTACTCTCTCAGCTGCTTTGTGGGAGAAGTAAGAAAATGATTGTTATCCCTGCTTACAAGATGGGAAAATGAAAGGTTACATGACTTGCTCAAATTTTCATGTGAGATTCTTGGAAGAGCTGGAAACAAAAGCCCAGATAAGTGTTCAGCCATTAGGCTATGCCTTGTCACAATAGCAAAGCTGACATTCCTTGGTTTTCTACCACATGCTCTGCTTTTATTTCTTTTTACACATTTGACTTGGTTACATTCAATAAAAATATGCATTCTCTACCACAACTTTATGAAAGACAATGAAGATATCACTGTCTTCCTAAGGGTTAAAATTGTATCACAAATACAAAGTGGAGAAATAATATCTAGCATATTAGACACATGGAAATTATATAAAAGCCTTCTGCAAGTAGGTAAAATCTAAATTATACGTGTGCGTATATGTATACTTAGAAGTACACAAGTGGTATGGAAGTTATAGATCCCATTTGGTTGGAAACAAAGGGAAGTCAAGGAAAGCAAATGAAGAAAGAGGGGAGGAATGTTGGGGTACACTTACTTCCTCTGCAGTTTGCTTTGATTTAGCCATCATGCCCTTCCCCTAGTAGATTTCTCCTCTTTGACAGTGTATTTAAGACTTAGGGAACTTTACAAAATATGCAAATTCATGGCACACATCCCCCACTCCCTGGCATCCAACTTCCATCAGTTCACAGTGGGATCCTGAATTCTGCATTTTTAGCAAGTCTTGCTATGACTTGGAGCCAAGTTTTTGGACTATGCAGTGGGAAACAACTTTATGATCAGATTATTCACTAGTTTTAAAGAAAGGAAAGCACCAGCTTGGAAGATGTGGGACTACAAACAGTGGTCTTCATAAACTCTGTTTTACATTGTGGTAGCACAGGACTAGAAAAAGAAAGGAAAAGAGAGATCTAGGTAATTAACTGACACAGCCTTCTTATAGCTCAATGCACTTGGGCATAGCGGCATCTGAATGCATCAGTGAAATCTGATTCCTGTCCATCTCTTACATTTCCTCTGACCCTTGTATTATGCTCCATCTGGTACATGGCTGCTCTCACTTTGTATTTATGAATAATTTGAGATTATATTTAGGTATTTCCAGTCATTAGGTACCTACATTTATGAATACAGCCTATAAGGCTTAATTTTTTTAGAATTAGAGACATTCATGAGAAAGAAAGCTCTTAATATTAGGTCACTTAGTCAATTACCTCCTTTCCTGCCTAATGCAAGATTATTCCCTATAGTCCTGTTTCTAGTGCTCTGTTTCCTATTTTTAAATGCACTAACCAATGGTGATTCTGCCACTCCCCTCAGGAGACCATTATCCTGGCTAACCAGTCTCAGTGTCAAGGGGCTTTCCCTAGTAATTAGCTCCAACTTGCTATTTCTTCCCTTGCCATTACCCTTAGTTATCAATTCTCTTGCAGCAACATTATTTCTCTCACATTAGTTATATATTTTTAGGCAGTTTCCACTGTTTCATAAGCCACTCTTAAAAGGAGCTGTGTTCCTTAGTACCAGTCCATATCTTAATTAGTCACATTGTTGGGTTCTCACTTGCTGGGTTCTCTGTTTTGAGCAACATGCTACTTTATCTCAGGCCTGCATCTCTGAGGTTGTCCACGTTGATTTTACCAGTCTAAGGTCATCCTTTCCTGCAAAGCAATGTCTCTTTAAACATAATATGTCTGGGTCATATAAAAGTCTATGAAAAAAAGAACCATTTCATTGTTTGAAAAATGAGGGGTGAGAATACCCACTTCATTAGAGGTTTAGGAATGTTAAATGATATCAGGTATTCAAACAATTTAGCAAAAATTCTAGCATGCAGTAAATGTAATAAATTATGAGGCAGGTTTTTATACTACAGTGAGTATAGATTTGGAAGTCAAATAAACCTCATTCTATTTGTAGATTTTTCACTTGCTGCTTATATGACCTTATCAACATTTACTAGCAATTATTTATTATATAATATTTCATAGTTCACTGGATTGAGAATCCCCTAAAGAGAAGTATTTTACACTATCCATCTTTATGCCAAATGTATCAAATTTAAGTGCACACATCAATTTAAATCATCTAAAACTCTTGAGCCTCAGTGTTGCAACCTGTAAAATGCTGGCCATTTTATGTCTGTCTATGCCAGACATTTTTTATACACTGACTTACATCCTCTTAGCTCACTTTTGTGCTTCACCCATTGCTGCAGTACCAGACGTGCTGAGGGATAGACTGATGACAGCTCATCTTCGCTACAACTTGAGAAATCGTGCAATCACTCCAAGGGCATCTCCAGAACCTTGGTTGCAGCAGGAGAGCAGCTTCCATCACCTAAGCAGCGGTTCTCATGGGAGAAATTTGTCTACCACAACTGAGATTGGAATGTACTATTGGCATCTAATAGGTAAAAGTCATTAAGGGTGTTGTTAACATCCTGCAAGGCACAGAACAGCTTCTTACAACAAGCATTTATCCAGCCAAAGTGTCAATGGTGTCATATTAAGAAATCCCGACTAGAGACTCTGAAATACCTCATCTGAGGGAGATACTCACAAGACACCCTCCTACCCATCATGTTTCCTCCCCATATCTCCTCACTGTCTCTGAACCGGACATCAAATGGCAATTTTCCCTCTCTGTGAGTACACATACTGAACAGCTGGCAGAACCTTCCATTGGCTCCTATTATGTGAAGTAATAGCTATAATGATATGAAAGTTTAGGTCATACCATCACTGGATAGCATATATGGTCCCTTTGGGAGAAAGAAACAGTACTTTCAAAAACTGCAAGATCTGGTTTATATAGGTCCAGGTGCAAACAGAGATCAAATGTGGGAGTACATCTTGGGGGTGCTCATATTAGAACTTGGACTATGAAGAGGGGAGAATTTATTGACACTGGAACACTCTCCTATAACATGGGGTTAGCAAGGACACACAGAACTGGTCCTAATACATTTCAAGGATAGTTTCTTAAAGCTGAGACCTTATCAAAGTAATCAGATAAATCAGGCCTTGACACAGCTTTCAGGAAGGGATTGAAAGGCTTGCTCAGGGAGGTGAGAATGTTGTAATGAAATTAGTTATGTTACATCAAAGAACCCACCACTTGACCATGTTGCCTAAGAAGGCCGATAACAGATGAGGAAAGCACCACCACTGTGGAGAAAGTTGGTCACGGTTATTGACATCTGCTGATGCTCTGTTAAAAGTGTTTTCCCTGGTATTGCTAGAACTGATAATATTCTGAAACAGGAGAGACTAATTTGCCTTCACAGAAACTGGAAGGTCATAATTACTGAAATATGCGTCAAGGCCAGAGTGACAGACAGAGTGTCTTGAACTATAGGGATCTGTAACAACTGTTAATAAATCATAGGAGCAAAACAAATGGCAGTTGCTACAGTTTAGATCTAACAATGTGTCTCCCAAAAGTCTCCTGTTCACAGGTGGGCCCTGGTCAGAGGCAGTAAGTCACTGAGAACATTACCTAGAGGAATATTCGTCTCTAACTTATCCTCTCTCTGTCTCTCTGTCTCTCTCTGTCTCTCTCTGTCTCTCTCTGTCTCTCTCTCCATCTCTCTTTTTCTCTGCTTCAATGCTGCCATGAGATGATTAGCCTTCTTCTGCCATGTGCTTCCACCATTGCACTTCCTTGGAGCCAACTAATTTTGGACTGAACCAACAAAAACCATAAGCTAGGATAAACCTCTCCTCCTTTAAATTGTGGGTATCAGTTATTTTGTCCCTGTGGCAGGAAAGCAAATAACACAGCAGCTAAGTAAGATTTGTTTAATCTGTATAACTAGAAGTTGAAGTCTAGTAAGCAAAAACTGATGTCAGCCACCACAGTTGAAAAATGTAACCATTCACCCAGTTTCCAGATCTAAGTCAGTTCTCAGACCCAAAGCACAGTCATTGGTCCAGACCTCACTAACTAACAAAGAGCTTAGGTCCTTTCTAGGAAGTA
This sequence comes from Cuniculus paca, assembly GCA_004365215.1. NCBI lineage: Eukaryota > Metazoa > Chordata > Mammalia > Rodentia > Cuniculidae > Cuniculus > Cuniculus paca. The sequence goes on from RJWT010011812.1 coordinate 6,317, forward strand.
TCCTGGAACATCACTACAAATTATATATATAATTATATACCTATACATAAAGACCTGAAGTTATCTACCAGAGTACCAGCGCATACTGAGGGAAAAGAGAAGACCTTATCCATTCAAGGGTTTCCAGATACAGTCTGAGCTAACTCTAATAGCAAGAAACCAAGACACAATTATAACCCTCCATTACACAGAAACTATGGAAACCAGGCAACGGATGGAATCCTGGCCCTTGTCTATTTCCATGGCTCTTTAAGCTATCTATGTGTTTAATTGCCCAGTCCTTTAGAACAATCAAGGTAGGTTCTTTAACCAGTAGAATAAAAGCCAGCATGTGTTTATGAAGCATCAAGTTCTGGGCACAGTGGGACACATTTGTAATCCCAGCACTATGGGAGGCTGTGGCAGAAGGATTATAAATTTGAGTCCAGCCTGAACAACTTAGTGACTTATTAAGAACCTGTCTCTAAAAGTGGGTGGAGGCTGGAGATATATCTCAATGCAAGGGCTTTGGGTTCATTCCCTACTATTGGAAAAATAAAAGGTAGAGGAGGAGAAGGAGTAAAAAAAGGAAGAGAAGGAGGAGGAGGAGAAAGGGACATCTCTGAAATGTCAATCCTGCATCTCAAAGATTATACCACCATCAAAGATAAAGGAAGAAAAGATACTTCCATTTAATTCATCTATTTGGCTGCTACAAAAATGAGACAAATCACTATAAGTGAGGGTGACCAAAGTAAACAACCACATGAGACCTACAGCTACAACTGCTATGCCAGGTGAGACGTGACACTAGATTGATTAGATTATTACTTTCCGAAACTTAATATGCAACTTCTAGGCAAGCAAATACATATTTTTTTCATTTCTCAAAAATAGTAAGGATCAAAAGCAGTTTGCCATCATATAGAAAAGACAACTATTTTACATTTATTATCTTGCACCAAGACCAGGTCAGCTCATCAGCTGTCTGTCAAAGTGTAGTCCTCAGAGGTCTTCATTGTCATCCTGTTGCACAGAAATAGCAGGCAACATTGATAAGATAATGATAGTTGTATCTGATGAGGAAAGAAGAAAGCATCTAGGGTACCCTGGAGAGATACATGTCTAGATGATGATAAACTTTTGAAATTTAAGGGTCTTACCATAAATGGAACATGTTATAAGATCCCCTTTAATATAAAAAGAGAAATTGTTCTACTCATGTCTCTTATCACTGAGAAAGAAGCACCGCACTTTGTAAGCTAGTTGGATACTGGAGTGAGCACATGTGATAAGGGGTATGAACCATTTATTGAGTGACTTGAGAGGCTGTCACATTCAGGTGTAATACGTATTTCCCAGAACAAAAAGGCAACCTGTACCAAACAGGTCACAATTGCAGTGTAAGATGCCCTGCTGCTCAGACAGTGAGACAGATGGAAGGAGAGAGAGATTTAGTAGTTAAGATACTAGGTAGAGTCTCTTTTAAATCCAAACATAAGAGTTTCAGTAGAGATCCTTGGATTCTGGAGCAAGGGCGGACCTTCAAAGATCATTCCAAAAGCAACTTCTGGCATGCATTTTGAACCTACAGTCTAGGATATCAAATGTGACTATGCAGCTGGAACTACATATGGTGAATTGGGATTATGAAATAAATGGAGACGTAAGGTCTTGCAGTAGCAGCAGCCTCCATGATGCTGCTATGGAGTGAATATTTTGTCTCCTCAAAGATTCATGTTGAAATTTAATCCTCAGTACAACAGTATTGGGAAATATGCTTAGCCCTTGCAAGTGATATTGGGTGCTTAATGGAATTGGGACTTTGATCCCTTTTTCCATCCTTGCCTCCCTTACACTTTGTAGAAATAGAGCATTCCTCCCTCTGAAGGACATAGCACACAGTACCATGTTGGAAGCACAGAGCAGCCCTCACCAGAACCAGCCAGTACCTTGTTGTTGGACTTCCCAGTCTCCAGAGTTATGAGAAATACATTTCTGCTCTTTATCAATTAGCCATACTCAGCATTTTGTCATACCAGCACAAAGAAACTAAGACAGATGTAAATGGTACAATTAGAATTGGTCTAGATGCTGGACATAGAGCTACAGGACTTACTATTTGTCCTGGAAGGTTTAAGTCTTGCCTTGACATATTCTTTCCTATCCATTTATTTCTCCCCTTTAAAATGGGAATGTTCACCCTGTGCCATTGTGCCCTGGGACTATGTAACTTGTTTTTAATTTTTACAGAGGTTCACAGCTAAGAGTCTGTCTTGAGTCTCAGAAGGGTCTTGAACTTGGGTTTTTGAAAAATATAACTCTTGAGGCTTTGAGGAAGGGATTATTGCATTTTCAGTGGTATACAAGAAAGTTGTGTCACATTAGATGACATTATTAGCATGCATTTATTTGAAGATTAAGTATAGTTTAAGGAGATGTATTTGGGAGTCAGTTTGATAAGGGGTGGGATATGATGGTTAAGATTAATTGTTAATTGGATTGTCTGGAAGCCACACACATAATTAGTAAAGCACATTCCTGGATGAGTCTAGGGAAGTCATACAAGTGTGACCTTGAACACTATTTCTAGCCCCTGGTCCTTTCTCTCTGTGCTATCTCCCTCTTCTGCTTCCAGGCCACCATAAACTAACCAGTTTTGCTCTGCTCCACCCTTCCCCATGATGTTTCTGCCTGAAAGCCAGCTAATCATGGACTGAGTCCCCTGAAAATGTGAAACAAGTTGAACCTCTCCTCTTTTAAATCATAGATGCTGGGTATTATGCCTAAACAATAGGAAGACTATTACTAAGATACTAATACAATATGCATAATCTTAATGGAAATAACATTTTGGGTTTTTTTACAATAGAAATGCTTTTCATTTATTTTTTGTTTACTTCCATTTTGAAATAAGAAGGTGTCATGATTTGAATTTTAAATGCCCCCTAAAATCTCACGTGTTAAATGTTTGGTCCCAGCCAATGGCACTATAAACTCTAGGGATAAAGCCTAGTTGGAGTAGGTAGGCACATGTCTTTGAGGGGGTGCATTTTGCCTCCACATCTTGGTGCTCTCTCTCTCTCTCTCTCTGCTGCCAGCCTCCTTGAGGTGAGCGGCCTCTTGGGTCATATGCTCTCACTGCATTGATGTTTTGCTTTACCAAAAGCCCATAGTAATAAAGCCAGCTGTTCTTGAACTAAAATTTCTGAAACCATATGCCCCAATAAATTTTTTCTCCTTTAAATTGATTTTCTCAGTTATTTTGTCACAGCAGCAGAAAGCTGACTAACAAAGAAGGCAATGGGGCAAATGTCTGTTACCATGGCTAGCTATGTGAACTTCACCCAGAAGTTCTTCTTGAGCTTCAGTTCCCCCTTTATCAAATGGTGACAGTAATCTTCCCCAAAAGACCATCATGGGGAGGGGAGAAGGGGGAGAATATACTGTGAAAGATGAGATAAGGAAATATAACTGCTATCATTATTCTGATTTCATCTAAAATAGATAACAAAGTATCATATACCATGTTAGAGTTTAAATATAAATTATCTCCCAAGACTCATGTATTGAGGGCTTGATTCCCAGTACAGAAATGTTAGGAAGTGGGATCTAGAAAGGTTGAATGATGAAAACACTACCTTCATAAATAGATTAACCAACTGATGACTTCTCTGCCTGAATACGCTGTTAAGAGGTGGGACCTAGTTGGAGGAAAGAGGTTACTAGCAGTACCTTTCTTCTCGGGATTTTTCCCATCTCCCTCTCTGCTTCCTGCTTGGCATTAGGTCAGCAGCTTTCCTCCACCATCCCCTTACACCATGTTTCTGCCTTGGAGCCAGCCAACCATGGACTGAAACCTCTAAAAACATGAGACAAAATAAACATTTTCCTCTAAGTTGTGTATGTCCAGTATTTTGTCCCAGTAATGGAAAAGTAACAAATACGTGGCTGTGTTGGTCACTTTCCTTTTACTGTAAGGAGATACCTGAGATAATCAATCAAAACAGGAAAGGCCTATTTTAGCTCACAGTTTTAGAATTTTACCCCATGGTCAGTTGGCCCTATTGCTTTGGGCCTGTGGAGGAAGTACATCATGGTGAATGTGGGGGTACAATAAGCTGTTCACCTCTTGTTACCCAGGAAAATAACAGTAGAGAAAGAGGAAGGGCCAGGGGCTCAATATCTCTTTCCAGGGCACATCCCCATAGGACCAGATTTTTAACTAGGCCCCACCTCTTAATGGTTCCACCCTCTCCCAACAGTACCTGGACTGGGGACCAATCTTTCAATGTGTGGGTCTTTAGGAGATGCTTATCCAAACCACATACCTAGGAGAAGCGTCTGGTAAATTATCAACCCACAGTCTGTTTGCATGCCACTAATTCTGTTGAAAAGTTCAGACAGAACTCGTTTTCTGTAACTGTTCTTTTGTCTCTACGATCTCTGTGTCTTATTTCACTCTTTATACCACTAAAAATGGGGCTCATTAATACACTATTTGATTATTTTCTGTCTTTTCAAAATGTAGCCCATGAATGAATCACCTCTGAGTTAGAAGAAATGCTTGAAAGAAAAGCTAAAATATACAAATGTGTCCTTTGCAAGGACCCAGCAGTAAATTTTCAAAATAGCTTTGTGCAACGGACAAAATTAACTTTCCTTTATTCTATTGGTAGCATGTCTCTATAAAGTCTAGCAGAGACATTTAATAGAACAGAACAAAACTTTATTTTCTCCTTGTACTGCCAAGAGGCTACCAGCCCAGGCATCCTCGGGAATGCTCCTGTGCACTCTGAAGGGCTCTGTGCACTTGTGGGAGGCAGAAATAATGGCTTGCAGACTGCTGAAGTGGGCAGTGCTGCAACCTGGAACCCCACCAGCCCCGCTGGGAAGGAAGTTTGTCCGTTTATCAAGCTGACAGCAAGGCAGCAAAGGGAGCTGCTGAAGCATCCTTTGCCAAGGACGAACATAATGCAGAAATACACGTCATTGCTGCTTGTGAATGAATATATTTCTGGTTCAATTGTTGGATCATGTCACCAGCCATCTAAAATAATGGGCAGTGAAGAATGACCAAAAGTTATATTCCCCAAACAATGCTAAAATGGGTTTATCTAAAGTGAGTTATTGAGTTGGAGTTAGACTTGCTGGCCTCATAGAAAGAATACAGCACTCATGTACTTTTTCTACCCTAGAACCTATTAAAAACATTGCCCTAGGAGCACCCAAGGTACTGTGGCCTTTTCCAGATTGTGAGTTAAGTTTACCCATCTTTTTCTGTCTCTTCTCGAGAGGAAGCTCTTCCACAAGTTACCTTCATGGTTCACTCCTTCACTTGCTTCAGACCAATGCTCGGAAGTCAACCTGCCAGTCGGGTCTTCCCTGAAACTCTATTGCACCTTGAATGCCCACCTATCTTCTCACAACACTTCTGCAGATCTAGAACTTGTCATATTTCTATCCTGCTTTTTCTCCATAATGCTCATTACAGTCTAATATACACTATTAGTTATAAATGATGTGATCAAACAATATGATGAATGCTTAATTTTTAAAAAAAAATTCCAATAAAAGATGCATTGCCATTAATTTCCCTTAAAATGCTCCCCTTCCCTTGAAACACATGTGTCCTGTCATTCCTGTTACTTTCTAAACAGTAACGGAAGTCCTCTTTCATGAGTGTCTTTCAGTTGCACTGTTGTGGCTTGAATTGACTCAAAGTATTTACCTTTCATGGTCACTTTAATTTTGGGGAAGAGCCAGAAGTCAAACAGTGTGAGATCCAGTAAATGAGGTGAATGAGAACATGTCATAATATTACTTTTATTAGGCCAGGTTTGCAGTACATAATGACTACTTTTATTGTAGGGAGTTGGTGCACAGACATAACACATCTTAATTTCTCTTTTCGTTTTTGTCATCCCCTTCCCCTCCCCTAGCTTTCTTCTCCTCATAACCTTTGGTCCCTTTCCCATTTGCAAAATCTCTCCTTTCATCATTTTTTCCCTTCAGTTCATTTTATTTTCTCATCCCCTTCCCCCCATCACTGTAATATTCTTGGGATCCTGCCTTTCTGTTAGATGGCGCTCAAAAGCAGCCCTCACCATAGTTTGAGAAGGGACAGAAAGTTTAAAGCAAGGGAGAGTATTTGAGGATAATAAATGGTAATGTACATTTTACTCTAATAATTCTTTTCAATCTGCACCAATCAGCTCTTGTATAATGCCTATCTCCCTCCCTGTCCCCAGACATACAAGAATTTAACTCCATGAAGGCAGACATTATTAGTTTCTTTGTTCGTTGATCTTTCCCTACTACCTAAAATACTGGATTGCAATGACACTCCACAATGCTCATTGAATAAATGAACTATAATAAATAACAATTTTTATACATTAAACACTAGATTTACTTTATTTATTTATTTTTATTTTTTGGTACCAGAAATCGAACTCAGGACCTTGCTCTTGCCAGGCAGGCACTGTGCCACTGAGCTGTATCCCTGGCCCAAAACACCAGATTTTAAATGTTTCACCGTAGTTCAGAAAGCAAACACATGATTATAATAAGATGTTTGAATTTCAAATGGGGACTTGAATATGAAATAAAAAGTGTAATAAGAAGCAGGTGGCTTGGAAAGGTTAAGTAATACAAGGCATACATCTTTGCTTTCTGATGAATGCAGTGCTAGAGTTTGAGTTGTTGATAAATTTTGGCTTGAAAATCTCTAAGCAGTTGTTTGCTCTCATATGCTCTTTTGAAGGCAGCAATCAGCACACACACACACACACACACATACACACACACAAGCTTTCATGTATAAGATTGCCTGTGGTGCCCAGGGAAAATAAAAGGAAATGACTTTTAAATGGCTAGAGAAAGTACTCATGATTTATCAGGCCAGCAAAATGGAAGAGAATACACCCACTTGATGAAACAGAAAGAAACAGTCTTAACCAGGTAGTCTGTGGCACTGAGATTCATTGACCAAATTCACTTTCAGCTGTGTGGCTATCAATGACTAAGCATTGGAAACCTCAGAGGAACATGGCAACATCTTCCTCTTGCCTTTCCATCAACTGGGAGACCAATTCATAGGGAATCATTATCTCCGTGTGCAAATCAACTGAAAGTATACATTCCCCCTTCCACCCAGGGACTCCTGAGGCTGATCAGGAAGTGTGGAAGTGGGTATTTGCTCTCTTTATAGTCAGCATAGAATCACAGCACATTAGAGCACAAAGAGACTTTGATAATCACGCATTCTGATCGCAGGCTTATAGAAAAAAAGCAAATGGAACTAAGCTAAAGGTTTTCTGGCTCATTTGAAAAGAATACCTTAACCAGCCCCAAGATCTCTGAAGCCCTATATCACTGTTTTCTTCCCACATCGGAGTGTCAGTTTTGGTATCCTAGTTAGATCTCCAGAACAAGCATCGTTTCAACCAAAATTAATGCATGCCATCACCCAAATCTAGACAGATAGAAGAATAAATACAGAAACGCTAGATATAAAAAAGCAATATCATAAACTTCATTGATCATTTTTTATTTATTAGTACATGTTTGAAGCACATAATGGTTATATTTATGGTGGGAGGTTGGTGCATGTATACTATGTATCTTAGTTACTGTTTTTTTGTTTTCATCCTTCACCTCTCCTCTCCCTACCTGCTCCTTCAAACTCTTTTTTGTTTTTTCAAAGAGAAGAAATGAAGGAAAACATAAAATGGCCTGATACTCTCTTAGTCCTGATAACTCCTATTGACATTTAAATTTTTATATTTTTAATGTCATTACCTCTTCTATCTTAACACAAATGTGGTCATCATTTCTTGACCAGTTACTATGTACTCTGTTCTAGGTAAGTATGTATTTAAACTTCACACTAACCCTGTGACACTGGTATGATTAATTCCCTTTGATAGAAGGTGAGATAGAAGTTCAGGAAGTTTCCTCAGAAAGTAAGTTGGCTAATGCCAAGTAGCACGAAGCATGACTGGGTCAGTCCTCAAATCCAAACCAGTGAGCTTCCAAGGTTGGAGCTGCTTTTCTTGTCCCATGCTTCATTCCCATAATTTCTCTGGTAAATGAAATCCCAACTTCCTTCCTCATCCAACACAGATTCTTCAACCCTCTGTTTCTGAGGACTACTAATAGTATCCCAATTACAATTGCTCTACTTTGATAAAGATGAAGTAATATTGTTAATGTCTAAATAACAAACTTAATTGCAGATGATTTCTAAGATGGCTTCATTTTTCAACAAGGAATTTGGTGAGCTCCCTTCAGATAGGAGCAGTGCTTTACCAGCTGCCTGTTGAAGCTTTGAGCCTCACATGGAGAAGTGATTTTTCTTGTCCATTGGGTGACCAGAAGGACTTCTCTAGAGCAGAACTTACATCTATAGGTTTGTTGTGGAGGGTGGGCTGACCCAGGCACAACACTGGCTCCTCTTGGAATGAATAAGTGGGGCTGTGGAGAGACTCTTTGGTCAGAAATGCAGCTAGGATTCCAAGCAGTCTCTCTCAGGGAAGCAGCCCTGGGGCAAAGACAAATGCCTATGCTCCTCGAGAGGATTTATCACTGGCTCCTGCCCCTCCCCAATGTCAAATGAGATTCCTTGTCAGGATTTCAACAATCAAATCATAGAGTTTAATGAGTTTCGCTGGCCTTGGCAGTTCCTGAATACTTTCCAGAAATATAGGCAGAAGGGTGCCAGTCATCCTCCTGGGACTGAAGTTCTGAGAACCTGGAAAAGGCTCACCAGAGATCCACCTTTGTGACTCGGATTTGCATCTACAGTCTCCTCTCTGGGGGAACTTGCAGGGTGCAGGCCCAGAGCTGGGAAGAAAATCTTTGGGTCTGTTCTTTATCCATTGGCCCATCATCTGGCAACTGCCAGTCTTCATTTTTTAAAACATTGAACATGTAAACAGCATTGCTTTATTTTTTTTAAAGAAGATAATTCCCCATGATGAAGGGAAGAAAACTTAGTTGTTGCTTCCAAATGTTCAATTTTGACTCCACAGTTTTCAGAATGTACAAAATAAGTTCTGCTTTTCTTAAAGTGCCCTGTTGTTCTTTTCCCTATTTGCCACCCTTTAGACTAACTAGAAAGCTCTTTTTCCTGAAAATGTGAATCATAACTGTACAAGGCTACTCAGCAGGCTTGTCTATGGCACTTCTACTGGTCATTAGAATGTTCTAGCTAATATTTTCTTATAATTTTTCTGTTGCTCTCAGAAGCCCCAATCTTTTCAACTGCTTCTACTGAATGAAATAGCATAATTCATTCCAGGGAATTTCCTTTTTAGTATTTTTGACTTTGACCTGTCGTATTTCTATTAGTTAGGCTTAAATGTGTACCTGTATACAAATCACTGTTGATTTCCGGCAAACCAAGAGTCTTGGAGGTGACATCACCATATGTATTTATACATGCACACATACAGACTTTAAAAGGTTAGTATGTTCAATCATCTGGAATAAATAATGTTGAATGAATGCATCATTGCTTTGGGGAATTCAGAATGTTATTTTTAAAATGTTTTCATAAGCGGATGCATAGATGACAGTTATGCTGTGTAGTACAAGATGTTATCCCTATATTAGCTGGGAGAACAACATAGATGTTAATCAATAGAATTCATTGTACTTCCACATCATTGATGTTCTTTTTCTTTTCTTTACTCAGTTTCTTCACCAAATTAAAATGCTTCGCTAAACGTAGTCTTGTTATCAGCTTCTTTCTCAATCATTTAGAGTATGGGTGTGCTTATTCTTGTTTTCTATTTATTGAATTCAATCACAGGAATTTAAATATGCATAGAGACTAATAAAAGTATAATACCTTTTGGTGTGCTTAACACATTGTCTTCCTAGAACCCTAAGATGATTTCATCAGTAATGATATTTATAGATTTGCAACATAGAAAATATTCTTATTATACGGAAAATGAGTCAAAAGAATTTAAGCAAAATGTTCACAGTCATTGATAAGATAGCAAATAGAACTCAAAAGTCTTATTGCTGACATGCATTTTTTCATATATAGACATATGGAAAACAATAGCAAATTCTAATCAAAATGTAAAGGGAGAACAATTTTAAAAATATAAAAATACATTCAACATTTTATTAAATGTACTGCAGTGCTTAGTGCTAAAAAGAAATCTCTCTCTGTCTTTCTCTCTCTCTCTTTCTCTTTCCCTACCATTAGTGTGAAGAGAACAGATGATGCCAGAATTCTAGGATTTTGTTTCAGAATCTGTAGGTTGGAAGACCAGAAACAATTTCATCCAGTCTCAACATACTGAAGAAACCAATAAATACACTTGAGAAGCAATTTAAAGTAAGACAGTATCACAAATTCAGGCAGAATAATGGTAGAAAACCATGAAAACAACTATAAATAAACATTTTAAGTACGTCAAGGAGAATATCCTTGGAACTAAGAAAAGACACCCCCAAAATATATTATTCCTCCTTGAAATTTGAGTGGTAATATTGCTTCCAATGCGTTCTAGTCCTGAAACACAGGCATGAGTGTCACAAATTTTAGATTATTTCTTTTTCTGTCATTTGTTCAACAATATTTATGGAATGCCTACCATGTGAAAAATAATTTGCCAGAGTTAAAATTAACATTTATAACCATTATAAAAGTAAGTTATACTTCCATAAGAGCTTCCACTCAAACTTTTCTCGACCGTGTCCTATATGGGTGGCCACAGATATATTCTTTAACTTTTAAGAAAAGGAAAATATTTCTTAAGAAAAAAGGCTGAAAGAGAATCTTATGAAAATGTGCAAAATTTTAATACATTTTAGAAGTTCTTAGTATCTTACTAGCTATTGTTACTAGAACAATCACTAAAACATGATATCAGAACCTTCCACTGAAGATTGGCGGGGAGAAGGGGAATAAATTCCAAGAATCTAGAGGAATGCAATGAAAGTAGTAGCAAAAATTGGCAAAATAAAAAAGAGAATCAAAAGAAATAAGAAATCCACCAAAACATTCCATCTGACTTCTAAAACTCTTTGTGATGAAAAACAAAGCAGATTTCATTTCTCAGCTGCTGCTAGAGCAGAGACCAACAAGCATTGTCAATAGATCATAACATGAGCCATATATGCAATTTGAATTTTATAGTGGTCACATTAAAAGGTAACAAGAAACAAGAAAAAATACTTTCAATAATATATTTTATTGGTTAATATATCAAAAATACGGTCATTTCAATACATAATCAACATCAAAAATTATTGAGATTTCTACATTATTTTCCCATGCTGAGTCTTTTGATCTAGTTCATATTTTATACTTGCAACATGTCTCAGTGCAAACTAGCTACATGTCAACTTCTCAGTAGCCACATGCTACTGGCTGGTGTCTGCGAAGCTGGACAGGACACACCTGCATTCAAATGGTGTCCCGTTTCACTTCAGAATGCTTTGCCCTTTGCAGGTATTTCACGTTTCATTCTTAATTTGGTATTAGGACAAGATAAAAACTTGTATACCAACTGTTTCATTTGTATTCTGGGTCCCGCAAGGTGGGTGGCAAGCCCTCAGGGGTTACCTTGCCACCAATCTCTGAGTAAGTCTTTTTCAGAAAGATGTAGTGGCATTAGTTTAACAGCCACAGTTCTAACAGAGACATAGTTGATGGCACCTCAAAAAGTCACCTAGTTACTTTGCATAGTAGTGTTTACAAAACACAGGTTCTCTACAGACATCTCTATTCGCCAAGATTTCATGTTGAAATAACAAAATGGCCCAAATTCATCTGAAGATAAACTGCTTTAATTATTAAGCAGATTGTGAAGTGCACTGTTTAGACTATCAGTCCATTCGGTGCATAGTGTCCACAGTGGTTTCACTGTAGTATTCTCCAGGTGCTCCTATGGCGGGAGCTTAATGTCAATGAAACACAGCCACTCCGGACTAGCTTTATGTCTGCAATTTGTTCACTTCTTCACTAGAAGAAAGCTGATCTCAGTAATTGTGGGAGGAGATTATGATTTCCTAACGTTGTAAAATCTGCTGATTTTTTAGTCCAACTGTCAGCACTAGTGCTAGTATCCATGGAAATCTCACTGCATAATTATTATCTTAGTTCTTAGAATTGATATAATGAAACTATATAGACACTTACTAACTTTTACATTTTGGCATGTGAGATTGTAGAAGAGAATATAGTGATAAAGACCAATAGCATGTGGATTTAATTTAGACTACCTGGATTTGAATTCCAGCTTAGTTACCTACCAGCTTTGTCTCTGAACCTCGCCTTCTTTGAAACACAAAAATAGTGAAGTTGTAGAGAAGATTAAATAAAATTATCTAAGGTGTGCGACACAGTGCCCACCATTCAGAATTATTTCATAAACGTTAGCTAAGTCTTCTTTGGGTACTTAATTCCATCAGGCAAATTTGGTTGAAAAAAGTGGCGATATAATAGCATTTCTGAAGCTCTGAAGACAATTTTTTCCAAAGGAAATTCCAGCTGACCGACTTCTCAAAAATTTTTCCCAGAAAGGTTTCCCCAACTGTGACATTCTAAACTTCCTTTCCAGATACTTATTATGCAACTATGTTAAGGTTTTAGTTTGGAAACTCTCCCCTTCACATTCCATTATCAAGAATCAAGTCAGAGGGCTGGGAATTTAGCAGTATAAGCCCCTTCCTGGCAAGTGTGAGGTTGTGAGTTGTGAATTCAATCCCTGGTACAAAAAAAAAAAAATCAAGTCAGATTATTATTCCTTAAACATACCCAATATTATATGGTACAGTAACTCAGTTCTGACATAATTTTAATCTTACCATTCTGAATCAAGGGTGGGCATTTGAAGGTCAAAGTTTCTCTAATTTTTATTTTCTTGGCAACATTATTTTCTATACCATTTTTACTTGGGTATGGTGGGAAACGAAATAGCGTTTATGTAAGTGGGGCTTTCTGATGGGAGTTTCTCTGAAGACATTTCTTCCTCCTCTCCTCACTGTGAAGATAAAGACCACCCTTAGACATTTAGCTTTTCAGGTGGGTAATTCTCCCGTGTTTTGTCAGTTAGATTTATAGTCTTCTCTTTGAGGTTCATGTTCATTAAGACGATAAATTTCATGCCCACACTATCCATCTGCTGAAATTACAGTATTCTGAAATTCAAATTATACTTTCAGAGACTTCTGTCAATTAATTAAAAATATGATATAAAACTAGACAGGGTTTTGCAATTTTTCCAATGAATCTCCTTTAATGCTAAAATATTTCCTTTTGAAAACCCTGATAAATAGTTAATATAGTGATCAGTATGTGCCAGATACTTTCCTATTTGTTTCACATAAATAATGCTATTAATCTTCACAATAGCCCTAAGAAAGAGATAATATGATTTCTCCTCATCAATGAGAAAAACCAAGAACAAAGAGGTTACAAATTCACCTATGTTGTCTTAGTTGCCAAGTGGTCAAGTTGGGATTTGACTGCAGATTGTGTTTCAGAGACTAACCATACTATAATACCATAATCTGCTACACACACACACACACACACACACACACCCTAAAGAGAAGGCATTGTGAATTAAAAAGTAAATTTGTCACATTTAGCATATCTCTGGAACCAAAACTATTTAAATAATCTAATCTTAATTTATACATATTTCAGAAATCATACGTTTTATAAATAATCACTAGGGGACATGGGCGAGAATATAAAATGTTTATAAAAATTAACCAAAATGTCAAGGTAACTTCCACTGTGGGTTACTTTGGTATTTTACTGCTTTTATTTATGAATTAGGAAATATTTGTCTTTCTCTCACATATATACCCAAATTCTAAAAAAGATATAGATATATAGATGACTTGTGCTTTGGATGATGTTGAATTTTTCTTTTTCTTTTCTTTTTTTTTTTTTTTACTTCAGCAGAAAGTCATTATCCAAGCCAAGCAACAAATGTGTGCTGTACACAAAACAATTTATCTGCTAGAGTTCATGGGCAGCTGGATTGGGAAAAAACACATTAATTATCATTCAAGTGTAAATGCCCCCATAGACATACCATTTAATTAACAAAAAGGCCAGTATTGGAAATGAATAATTTGAGGTAAGCAGAAAGAGATGTGTGAGATAAACCCTTAGGTGATTTAAAGATATTATCAGTGAACGAACATTTAAAACTACACAAAATATATCTCTATCGTGCTTGTAAACATGAAGAGTCCTTTAAAAGAGGCCTTCCCAAGCCTCTTCCTTGTGTGTATTAAGTTACCCCTGGTGAGGAGGAGGAAGTGAGCTGTACTCTTCAGGAACATCAGTTCCAGCAGAGGTTGGAAAATCCCACTCCCTCGAATTCAAATTCTGAAAAGATGAGAGCTAAAATCACTTACTGTAGCAGAGTCCTCTGTCTCCGAAAACCCTTGAAATTTGTAGCTCTGCCAAGATTATAAATACAAGTGGTATGGCAGCAGCGAATTGATCATTCTGCTAAATGCGCTCATCCCATTTGGGATAGTTTTATGAAGCATGGTGGCAGCTGGGGCAGAGGTAGCTGCTCCACCACCATGGTTACAGTCACTACCGCTGCAAAATACCTTTCTGTTTCTTAATGCTTTACTGAGACAAGCCAGAAGAGATTTTTCTGAAAGCACTAAAAAGTAAACAAATAAATAAAATTATACTTAAAGGTTGTTTCTTTGAGCAGTCTGAGAGCCCACCAAAATCTTAAATGAAATCACATACAGTACATCCAATGACTTCCTGAAAATAATCTAAAAATTGGAATTCTAGGACCCAGCTTGGCATTATAATTGGGCTGCAGTGGGTTATTGAGGCTATCAGATTTTGTATTAGGGTTTCTGAAAATATGATCCTTAATAAAATAGGCCAAATGCCGTACCAATCTGTCAGAGACAGTGGAGGTAACAGGTACAGATTTTTTTTTCATTTCTGATCTCAGTATTGTCAACAAAGCAAGACAAGTTCATTTTTAGGGATCTTTTCTCTTTTGTAAACACATCCCCCCAGCATCACTTTAGGGTTCTTAATTTGATCCAATACAGAAAGTATTTATATTTGGAGAAAATAAACTCTATAGCACTGAACTAGAAAATGGTGGGGAGAGGAGCCAGGGGAAGGAGCTCCATCAGCTGAATTCTGTTCCTCTTGCCAGGTGGCGCCTTCATCTTGGAAGCCTTTTCCTCTGATTTTCTCAGTCACCTCCATGATGGCCTCTGGGAATGACCTCCTCACAGACAAAAACTTCTTCCACAGCTCTGCTGAGATATTTTCAACCAAATTTTTCAAAATTCCAAGAATTAAAAGGACAAAAACATGAAAATGCAGAAAACAATGCAGACTACAAAGAAAACCATTTGCTCCCCTCTCCCCATACTTTTTCCCCAGTCAAACATTTATTTCAAACAGATTCTTACACAAAACCTTGACAGATAAAACAGCAACCTCTGGGACCACTCTAGTAAGTGTGGAGGAAAAACCTCTAGGTTCATTTTCTTAATGACAAGCATCCTCAGTAGCACCTGAGGCTCCTCAATGGAACACCTAAGGAGCCTCTGAGCATTATTTGAAAATAACCTTAAATACAGACTTCCACATGACAGATTACACACCTCCTGGCCACAAACACGCACATTTACATATATCATAGACATCTAAACACCTCTCTGAA
The DNA here is from genome assembly GCA_004365215.1 of Cuniculus paca. Taxonomy (NCBI): domain Eukaryota; kingdom Metazoa; phylum Chordata; class Mammalia; order Rodentia; family Cuniculidae; genus Cuniculus; species Cuniculus paca. Next base: position 21,997 of record RJWT010011812.1, read on the forward strand.
AGCCATGGCACACAGTGACCATACTCCATTCCTTTCCTATACCATCAGGGCTGATCTAGCGTGTGCTCCTTCCCTTAGTGACGGACACTAGACTTAACCTTGCTTTGTTACTCTAGTTGGGTTCCCGGTATGGATGTGACCAGCTCTCAAATGCACATCCATAGCTTAACATCGTCTTTACATGAAATAATAGCCTCAGCATTCACACAATAATGATGCTTTAGAAAGTAAGTGGTTTCCTCACAAATTTATGCAGTTTCCATATCCTGTAAGATTATAATATTTTAGAGGAAGCCAAAAACGTGTATGCCTGAAGTAATCTCACTTAGAATAGAAAATAAAACAGGGAGTAGAAAAGAGATCTAAAAAAAAAAGAAAGAAAAGAGATCTTAACACTGAAACTAAAAAAATACTAAAAGGATCATAAGAAAGGGGAGGCAACAGTATTAGCTGGAGGGATCAATGAATATTTGAAAGAGTAATTAAAACTTAAAGTGGACCCTGAAAAAGGGATTTTGTTGGAAAGAAGTACTCTCAGCAAGCATCTGGCAAACTAAGGTATATTATCAAAAAAAAAAAAGTTTTCATTCTAAGGAATATGTCCAAGTAGATCTAAGCTTTACTCAGAACAGACTTCTAAGAAGAAATTTATGTTAGCTCTTTGACAGTGTAGATTATTTTCCCAGTGGGAAGATATTGGTGGAGCTTCTCAAAGCATTCACAGCAATCTCTCATTACAGGTACTTCTAATCTCTACATGGTGAGATCTTTGCCCAAGGCATGTTGGGGAGAAATATGGAAAACCTGGCAGTTTGCCTTCCAGTATGTTGGAATAATATTTTGAAAATACTAACCAATGTATTTCCTTCTTATTTTTACCTGTTTTCACCTTCCATCCCAGCCGATCTACACCCATTACTTGAAAAAGTAAATAAAACTGTAGAAAATTGAAAAGAAAGGAATTTTTT
>RJWT010011813.1:0-22950 GCA_004365215.1 Cuniculus paca
AGACTAAAAATTTGTTTTATTTATTTTTTAACAGGAAATTCTATTTGTATATGACTCATGAGTGAGGAAGGGAAAACAGCGCAAAGCCGGTTCCCCACCACTGCCTGTCCCCAGCCCGCTGAGTGCTACCCTGGAGTAGCCACCCTCACACGCTGGCCGCGCCTTCAGGAGGTCCCCATGCGCCTTCGCACCCAGAGGGCAGTGCGCCATCCACACTGAGGTATCAGCGGGGCTCGCACGGTGAGCAGGCCCTGAAGTGGAACAGCTGGCCAAGGGCGTGTGCATTAGAAGTGGTTTTTAGTGTGTTTCTATGTTTGCTTTACAGTGCAGAAGGTCAAATGCAGGGTCTGGCACATGCTAGGTAAATGCCCCACCACAAAGCCACCCCCAGCACAATATTTGTTTGTTTATTTATTATTTTTGCTGTGGTTTTGAGACAGGGTCTCACTGCATAACCCTGGCTGGCCTCAAACTTGCAATAATCTTCTTGCCTCAGCCTCCTTGAGTGATGGGATTATATGGGAATGCCTCTTGCCTAGCTTTCTCCCCGCTCAACTTTTTTTTTTTTTTTTCCGGCACCAAGGATCGAACTCATGACCTCATGCTTGCCAGGCAGTCACTTAAGCCACTGAGCTAAATCCCCAGTCCTTGTCTTTTTGACACAGGATCTTGCTATGCCGTTCAGGCTGACCTTGAGCTCACTTTGTAGCCCAGGCTGGTCTCGAACTTGCAACGATCCTGCTGCCTCAGCCTCCCGAGTGCTGGAATTACAGGCATGCACCACCAGGCCTGGCCAGCTCAACATTTTAAGTGTGAATTGTTATTTCTGTTTTGGCCCCAATTCATGGTCCTATAGCAACCAACCTTCCCCAATTTGGCCACCTTATCTCTACTAGTGCTAGGTGGGGAAACTGAGTCCAAAAAGGGTCCTCATGGAGTTTTTCTGTTGGCACATGTCTGCAGTGCATAATGATCACATTCACTGTGGGGGCTGGAACGGGAACGGAACACATCTCCATTCTATTTAGTCCCTTCCCTTCCCCTCTCCTCTCCTCTTCCACAGAATTAAAAAATGTATGAGAGATTGGTGTTAAAAACTGGCTGTGGTGGTGCACGCCTGTAATCCCAGGACTTGGGAGGCTGAGGCAGGGGGATCCTTGCAAGTTTGAGACCAGCCTGGGCTACAAAGCGAGCGCATGGCCAGCCTGAACTGCATTGTAAGACCCTGTCTCAAAAAGACCAAAACAAGAGAGGTTGGTGTTAGCTTTCTGTCACTGTTGCAAAATACCTGATATAATCAATTTAGAAGGACAAAAGGTTCGCCTTGGCTCACGGTTTGGACTCTTCAGTCCATGTGCAGCGGGCTCTGTGGCAGATGGGCTCCCATGGGCCTCTTGGAGCATCACCCAGTGACGTCAGCACAGTAGAGCCCGCCCCCAAAGGTTCCGCAGTGCTCGCTCGCGCCACCTGGAGGACAAAGCTGCTGCAGCGCCTGAAGGTGCCAAGAAGCCAGGCTGGGGAGAATTGGAGAAATGGCCCAGCCTCCGGCAATCCCCGAGCCACAGTAGGAGGAGGGTCATCCAGGCTGAAATGAAAGCAGAATGACCATCATGGCATGGGGAGAGGACTCGGGCGACTCCCTGCTGGGGAGCAGGAAGTCGGAATCGGGGTGGAAGCCCCAAGGGCTGTTGGGAGGCCGGAACAGGTGCCACTAAGTGTGGCAGCCACAGGGAAGGACGAGGCTGAGCACTGAATTACTAAAACTAGATCCCAGCTGGGTGTGGTGTGCACGTCTGTCATTCCAGCACTCTGGGAGGCTGAGGCAGGAGGATCGCAAAGTTAAAGCCCAGTTTGGGCAATTTAGTGGCCTGGGGCTCAGTGCAAGGCCCTGGGTTCGATCTGAAGTGATGGCAGTGTCTAGAAAGTCGCCTTCCCGGCCACTCACAATCACGCCTTGGAGGAGGACAGCCAGGGACCACAGTCAGTGTTGCTGATGGGGAAATTGGAGCCCCAAGAGCTCCGGAGACTCGGGACTCGCCCTAGGCTCCCAGGTGACCCAGGACTTGTGCTCGGCCCCGCATCCTCTTTCTCTCCCACACCCAGCCACCCTGGGGGGCAGGCGGGAGCTGCGAGCCCCTCTCCTGCATGACAAGGGGGGAGCGGGTCCCAAACCCCCATCGCACCTGCCCTCCCGTCTCCGGCTCCGGCTGAGGCTCTCTCGTGACAGGAAAGTAGGCCAGCCTGGAATATGTCACGGATATTTTCGCTTCCCCATCTGTAGTGCCGCTCCGGCAGCCAGGTAGGCGGAGCCAGAGCCTTCCTGCTGCACCAGGGGCACCTGCTGATTCTGAGGCTCAGAGCCCAGGCAGGTGGGGGGCAGATGACAGGGAGCAGGGGGGCACGGGGTAGCACAGGGACAGGTGCAGGGGTGGAACAGCCAGGGCCGGGCCGGCATGGCTCTGGTAGCCAGGAGACCGGGGAGCAGTAGGAGGGACGGTCATGCCCCAGAGGAGCTTCCGCAGGAGAAGCTCGTTTGAGGAGCCCGGTGTACCCCACAGGGGCCTTGAACTCATTATGTAGCCCAGGCTGGCCTTGAACTCACTGCCTCAACCTCCTGAGTGCTGGGATGACAGGCATGCGCCACCACACCCGGATTAGGCAAGGATGAGACAAGAGGATTGCCCAGTACTCAGGAGGATGAGACAGGAGGATTTCCACAAGCCTGGGCTACAAAGTGAGTTTAGGGGCAACCTGACCTATACAGTGAGACCTTGTCTCCAAAAAACAAACTTCCCCTCCAAAAAAACCCTAGAAACCTTCTGGTCATCAAAATATACCATAATAATGTTTAAAAAGCAAACCAAAGGGCACATACATAGCTCCTACTAATTTATATTGATAATAGTGGCTATTATCAATTGTGGCAGTCATGGGGGCTGAACCTAACAGCCATGCACTGAGCTACCTCCCCAACTCTTTTTAAAATTTTTTAAAACTCAGACAAGGTCTCACTAAATCTCTCAGGCTGAAATCTAACTTTTGATCCTCCTGACTCAGCCTCCTATTGAGATAATCACATATATTTTGTAATTTATTACAGAAATGAACTCCATGGGTTCATTTTCTAATGTTTCATCAACTGTACTTTTCTGGAATAAATCTACCTTGTAGATATATATTATTCCTCAATGTGTATGTATTTAGTATATTTTGGGGGAAGGTGCTGGAAATTGAACCCGGGTCTCACATGAGTTCGGTATGCACCCTGCTACTGAGCTGCACCCTGAGCCCTCTTTTATACATGAATTTGCTAATATTTTATTTAGACAGAAAGGGCCTGACATGGTACCTTTCCAGTGCAGTGTCTTTACCTTGTCTCCATGTCCAGGTGACAAGGACGACCCCTGTGCCGGCGCAGCATCCCCTGGGCAGCGCGGGTGGAGCCTGTGGCATCCATCGGTCTCCAGGACTGGGAGAGTTGCCTGCGGAAGCCATCCAGCTGGGGTTTCTTTGAGCCGAGCTTTTAAGTGCAAAGGGGATGAGGGGAATATTCTCTTTCTTGGTCTTGGTGCTGGGGACAGAAAGCAGTCAGCCTTGCGGTGGGTTCTAGTTTCTTGAAGGAATCTGCCAAGTTTATCAGAATGTACAAACGTGCTAGCATTTCGGCCTCCCTGACCTTCTCTGTCTCCACCACTCTCCATCGTGGGACATCGTGGCACAGGTAGCTTTCCATGGTGACCCATCCCACCATCGCCCTTCCTTATAGACAACTACTTTTCCTCTCTCTCTCTCTGTCTCTCTCTTCTTTCTCTCCGTACTGCAGATTGAATCCATGGCCTTTGCACTGAGCTACATCCATATTCTTTTTGTTTTTTTTACTTTGAGGCAGAGTCTTTCTAAGGGCTCAAACTCCTGGAGATCCTCCTGCCTCAGCCTCCCAGGGGTTGGCATCAAGGCATGTGCATCCTTGCCCAGTCACACTCTTATCTCCGGTTTCTTTCACTCACCATCACACCTGTGCCGTGCTCCGTTTTCTGTACTCCTGACCGAAAACCACAAGGCGTGAAAATGAAGGTGATGGGCCCGCAGCTCAGTACAGCGCATGTGCAAACCTGGGTTCAAACCCCAGCAACACCACACAAACCAGACAAACTTTTGCAAGCGATTTATTTCTCCCAGCTCTGAGGGCTGAAAGCCAAGTGCACCCCACACTGCGTCCATCTGGTGGGGCCCTCTGCACTGCATCACAGATGGGGGAGGGCAAGTGAGACATGGGGACAGAACCGTGGGTCCTCACTCATCCTCTCTGCAGGACCTCCCGGGACAGCCACTCGTGCACGCAGTGACAGTGACACGGTACAGCCTTACCGCCCCTAGTGTGCCACCTAGGAGGACATAATCCCAGCTACTTTGGAGGCTGGAGCAGGAGGATCCCTAGTTCTAGGCCAGCCTGAGCAACTTAGGGAGACTCTAAAAATTAAAAAATAAAAAGAGACTGGGGACGGACGGAGCCCAGGGGTGGAGAGCTCGCCTAGAGACATGTGAAGCCTCGGGTCGATCTGCAGCACAAGAAAGAAAGAAAAGCAGCCCCCACAGTGCTGTTAGAGCGTTGCAGGGAACTGGGCGGCCCAGCACGGCCAGCTGCACGACTTCTCAGGGACGCTCCGGGCGGCTGCCGCATTTGTCACCCTCGCTGTGCGGGGTTCCGCGGTATCTGCACTGCTGCCGGTGGGCGCCCCGCTTGCTCTGGTCTCCAGGGTGCAATGATTTTTCCTGGGAATACTTGATGTGATCAAAACATAGGGTGAACATTTAAATTTTTAAAAATTATTATAGGAAAAGACACATTAGTTCCCCTCAAAATCCTCCCCCTTTCTTCACACGAATCCCATTATTCTTGGCAATGTGTCTTTTACTGTAATAATTACTGGTTTTTTTTAATCACCCCTTGTACACTTTTATTTATTTATTTATTGGTACTGGGCATTGAACTCGGGACCTTGTAGTTGCCAGGAAGGCACTGTGCTGCTGAGCTATATCCCCAGCCCTATATACTTATTTATTTATTTATTTATTTGAGACAGTGTCTCACTATGTAGTTCATGCTGGTGTTGAACTCACTATGTAGCCCAGGCTGGCCTTGAACTGGTGGCGATCCTCCTGCCTCAACCTCCAGAGTGCAGGGATTACAGGTGTGTGCACCAGGCCCAGCATGGGTCTATTATTTTTATTTATTTTTTTTTTTTTTTTGCGGCACCAGGGATCGAACTCACGACCTTGCACTTGCCAGGCAGGCTGTTAGTCTGCTGAGCTAAATCCCCAGCCCTGGGTCTTTATTTTTAAAATGGGCTTCTTGTAGACAGCATGTAGCTAGGTCTTGCTTTTTTACTGGGTTGTATGAATCATATAGATTGATTGTAATTATTGATACAGTTGGGTTTAAATCTTCCATCCTGTGTGCACAGCTGTAGCAATTGACTGTCATTGACTGAATGCTTTTTAGACATCTACCACCTTGCTCTTCGCTTTCATTTATCCCATCTGTTCTTGGTGCTCCTTTTTCTGCCTTCTTTTTTTTGGGGGCAGGTGCTTAGACTGCTTAGCTAGATCCCCAGCCCTTTTCTGCCTTCTTTTATTTAATTTTTAAATTTATATTTATTTATTTTGTAGTACTGGACCCAGGACCTTTGCACTGAACTTTATACCTCCCTCCCTCCACTTTTTTTTGGTACTGGGGATGGAACTCGTGACCTTGCACTTGCCAAGCTGGTACTTATGCTGCTGAGCTAAATCCCCGGCTTACCTAGCCCTTTTTGTATTTTTTTATTTTCAGGGGATCTTGTTAAATTGCCAGTTGCCCAGGACTGGCTCGAATTTGGGATCCTTCTGCCTCAGTTTACCAAAGTGCTGGAATTACAGGCATGTGCCACCATGCCTGGCATTGTGTTTCTTTTACATCAAGTATCCTCTTTAAAGTTTTATTTTTAAATAGTGGTAGGTTTACAGAAAAGTTGCAAAAATAGTACAGCATTTGCTGTGTCCTTCACCCAGCTTCCCCTGATGTTAACGATTTACATAATTACAGTGCCAGGATCAAAACAAACCATTAATGTTGGGGAAATACTGGGGACCAAATTAAAGACCTCCTCATTTCAGCAATTGTCTCCTCAATGTCCTGTTTCTGTCCCCTGTTCCGATTCATAATTTTACTTTTTTTATTATGGTAAAGAATACAAGCTGGGCATGGAGGCTAATGCCTTTGATCCCAGAACTTGGGAGGCTGAGGCAGAAGGATCACCAAGAGTTTGAGGTCAGTCTGTGCTACGTAGTGAGTTCAAGGCCAGCCTGTCTCAAAAAACAAAAACAGCCGGGTGCAGTGGTGCATGCCTGTAATCCCAGTACTCGGGAGGCTGAGGCAGGAGGATTGTTGTGAGTTTGAGACCAGCCTGGGCTACAAAGTGAGCTCAAGGCCAGCCTGAACGGCATAGTGAGACCCTGTCTCAAAAAAAAAAAAAAAAGAATACATACACTGGGGCTGGGTGTAGCTGAGTGGTAGGACATTTGTGGACAAGGCTCTGGGTTCCATCCCCAGCGTGATACCCCAGAAATAGAAAAACATCAGTGCTCAAGAGACCGAGGCAGGAGAACTGCTGAGGCATTCAAGGCCAACCTGGGCTACATAGTGAGTTCAAGGCCAGCCTGAACTTCATAGCAGGACCGTGCCTCAAAAAAAAAAAAAGAAAAAAAATTACATAAAATTGATGGTCCTAGCCACTTGTACTGTACAGTAGGAATGTGTTCCTTGTATTATATTGTTGTGCAACAAATCCCTAGGATTTTTTCAATTTATAAAACTGAAGCTTCGGGCTGGGGATTTGGCTCAGTGGCCTAAGTGCCTGCCTGGCAAGCACTAGGTCATGAGTTCAATCCCTGGTGCTGCAAAAAAAAACCAAAAAAACAAAAAACAGAAGCTTCATGAGCCGGGCCTGGTGGCGCACTCCTGTCATCCCAGCACTCGGGAGGCCGAAGCAGGAGGATTGTTGCAAGTTCAAGACCAGCCTGGGATACAAAGTGAGCCCAAGGTCAGCCTGAACTGCATAAGACCTTGTCTCAAAAAGATTAAAAAAACAAAAACAAAAACAAACCTGAAACTTCACCCCTAGCAGCCACTTCCTGTTGCCCCCTCTGCAGCCCTGCCACCCACTGGCTACTTTCCCTTCCTGTGAGTTTCACTCTTTCAGATGCTCAGAATCCTCAGTATTTGACTTTTAGGAACTGACTCATCTACCTAGCACAGTACCTCCAAGGTTCATTCATGTTGTAGTGTATGATTGGATTCTTTTTTGTTTTCTGAGACAGGGACTCACTATGTAGCCCAGGCTGGCCTTGAACTCATGGAGATCCTCCTGCCTCAGCCTCCCCAGTGCTGGGATGACAGGCGTGTGCCACCACATCTGCCTAGGAACGGTTTCTTCCCGCTCTGTTTCAGAGGTGTCCATGCACAGTGGCCAGCACAGCTCTGTCGCCTGGGCCTCTGGTGACCTCATGAGGTCATCATGACAGAAGTACGTGGCCCAGGAGGCCGGGAAGCACAGAGAGAGGAGGGAGGGGTCCTCATGTCCCCTTGAAGTGTACTCCCTGCTTGAGACAGCAGAAAAGACCCAGCTCTCCAGTTTTTCCCACCCAGGCTGGAGTGGGATGTGGCTTGGCCAGGGAAAGCTGCACCCTTTGCCCTCACCACCCAGTGACGGCAGCTACAACGTGCTATCTAGTGGCCACCGGCCTCCACTCCACCCCAAAATGGGTCATGGTTACAGCCCCTTCCCTGCACCTGACACTTCAGGGCAGCAGCTGCCTCTTGGAACAAGGGAGGGGACATCCTAACAAGACTGGGGAGGTGTATCCGAGCCCACTGTTCGCACCTCCGACCCCCACGGCTAGCCTTCCAGAAGATTCCCTCAGGTTTAGCCCCGCCTCCTCACTGGCTCGTTGCCATGACAGCAGAGGCCGTCCTGGAGCCCGGCACCAATCACTTGGGCCAATCACGGGCCAACAGCTGTGTTGTGAGAGGCTCTGGGGTCCGCCTGGGATGCTCTTCCAGGCTGCTCCCCTGAGCAGTGAGCGGCTCTGCCTCTGCGGAGGACCTGAGCACCCCAGGCCTTTCCCTCTCTCAGGGGCCCTTGTGTGGCCGTGCACAGCTAAGGAAAAGACCCTTTGCCGGGGGTTTGCTCCTTGGCGACGGGCGGAGTGCTGGGAACTTTCCAAATGTCAGGATGGGGAATTTTTCCCCAGAATCTCATTTTCTCCAGAGAAGGAAACTTCTCTCTGCCTTCCATGCGGCACAATAGTGTGGGCTCTGCTGCTGTCTCCCCAAAGCCTCCCTGAACAGCAGCCACATCCTCCATCTTTGTCCCTGTCCCTGTGGCTTGTTGCTGCCTTTTTTGGGGGGCGGGGGGGCACCAGGGTTGGAAGTTACGACCTCATACTTGCCAGGCAGGTGCTTATGTCACTGAGCTAAATCTCCGGCCCCTGCCTTCTTTCTTTACTGCCAATTTAGCAGGCTCTTAAAATAAGAGGGCAAAAGGCCATGCACTTCGTCATCACTAAACAGAAGCCCCGCGTTTGAGCCGCACTGTCCGGAGCTCTCTGCTGCTTGCTGGGGGGTGGATCCCAGAGGCCCAAGGGCAGAAACAAGGAAGTGGTCAGGAGGCCTCTGCCATCGCCTGGGCCAGGGGCCAGGAAACTGGATGTGTGGCAGTGGGGACAGAGAGGAGCAGATAATCCAGCACAGCTTTAGGCAACAGAGCCTGCAAAACTTGCTGATGGATGAAGAGGATAGGACTGGTGTGAAATCTGTCCACAAATTCTCCCTCTAGGAGCTGATTTCTCCCCCGGAGTGTAGGTGGTAGGTGGTGACTCATTTCTAAAGAATACAATGTAAGCGGGCATGGTGGTATACCCCTGTAATCCCAGCACTTGGGAGGCTGAGGCAGGAGGATCACCACGAGTGCAAGGCCAGCCTGGGCTACATAGTGAGTTCAAGGCTCAGCCTGGACTCTATAGCAAGATCTTGTCTCAAAAAATGGAAAAAAAAAAGAATATAGTGTAACAGACTATGGTGGAAGTGACAGTGGGTGATGATATAACAAAGATAGGGTCCTGTTTACCCTCTCTGCTTCTCTCTCTCTCTCTCTGCAGTAGTGGGAATTGAACCCAAGACCTTAGCACTTGTTTTTTTTCTTTTCTTTGTGAGACAAGGTCTCACTAAGTTGCCCAGGCTGGGCTGAAATTTAGGAAGCTCCTCCCTCAATTCCCAGCATGCTAGGACCACAGGCGTGTGGCACCACGCCCAGCTTGCTGGTTTTCTCAATCATTCAGGTGGCAGGAAGCCAGCTGCCAAGTTCTGGGATCCCTCACTACTACAGGCAGGGAGGGAGACTTGCCCTGAAGCTTTGGGCTTGAGCAACGGAGTAAATGACAGCCAGGCTTAGAAAGAGTTAAAAGTCACAAGGCTGGCAAGGCTGGAGCATGGCTCATACTGAGTTCTGGCTTAGCGTGCATAAGGCCCTGGGTGTCATCCTCGGAGCTACAAAATTAAAATTAAACCAGCACTCGGGAGGCTGAGGCAGGAGGAGTGCCTCAAGTTCGAGGCCAGCCTGAACTATCTAGCAAAACCCTGTCTCAAAAAAAATTTAATTAATCAATTAAATTAAAATTTAAAGCCGGGCCTGGTGGCGCACGCCTGTAATCCCAGCACTCGGGAGGTTGAGACAGGAGGATCATTGCGAGTTCCAGACCAGCCTGGGCTACAAAGTGAGCTCAAGCCCAGCCTGAACTGCATAGTGAGACCCTGTCTCAAAAAGACAAGGGCTGGGGAGTTGGCTCAGTGGCCTGCACTCCAGCCTGGCAAGCGCGAGGTTGTGAGTTTGATCCCCAGTGCCACTAAGTAAATAAATAAATAAATAAAATAAAATAAAATTTAAAAATCACATTCATGCCGGGGATGGTGGTGCACGCCTGTCATCCCAGAACATAGGAGGCTGAGGCAGGAGGATCACCATGAATTGGAGGTCAGCCTACACTGCAGAGCAAGACCCTGTGTAGGAAAGCAATGAATGGAATGGGGAGGCAGCTCCCAGCCCAGAGGAGAGGGTCCCTCGAGGCGAATTGCCATCTGACAAGGGCTGGCAGCTGGGTGGGACGTTCAGACATTCGACTCCTCCCTAGTGACGGTGACTTCAGAAAAACCAGAGCTTGAGTTCCTCGAGTTCCTCGTGTGCCTATGATGTGCTGGAGCCTGCAGTAGCCTTTCCTGTCCTCACCCCCATTTTGCAGAGGACGCTGAGGGACAGAGACACCAGGCCACTCGCGGGAAATTATGTAGGGGTGGGAGAGGCTGGGTGGGCACCGAGGCCACCACCTCAGCCACAGGGACAGGTGCCTGGCACTGAGCAGGCTTCCTCTCCACGTCAAGCTCCAGGGAGCCCAGCGGGTGGACAGAGAAGTGAGGGTAGGGACAGACAGCAGTCCTCGTCGCAGTGGGAGAGGCAGACAGAGGCCAGGAGAGAGCTGTGCCTTTTGACTTTAAAGGAGCAGCATGCAAATGAGATGCAAATCAGCATGCAAATGAGATTCAAATTGCGCTGGGAGGGAGCATCTGTTATTTTTGAGTCAACAGCTCTGGTGCTTTTGAGCGAGTCCTCTCCAGCTTCCTCCCAGGCTTCCAGGGTCAGGGTCCCCACAGGGGCTATCAGAAGAAGGGATCTGGACAAATTCGCTCCCAGGGGCAGTGCTGTCTGCCAGTGGAGTTCCACATTCACACACTCCTTCCTATGCGCTGCTGTGGAGGCTGATGCAGTGCGGTCCCGACCCACAAGTGGGGGGAGACACTGGTGCGGCGTGGGCAGCGTTCTCAGCTGCAGGCTGCACACGTTTGGCTCCCATGAGTCTTGGTGGGGGGTCCTGTGCACTGTGCGACGCTTCCCAGCACCCAGAGATAAATGCCTGGAGCGACCCCTGACCTGCCACCAACAAAAACGACCCCAGACGTTGCCAGCTGTGGAAGGCACTGCCAAATGTGGAGGACAGCACAAAATCACCCCAGCTGCCAGGCGTGGTGGCGCATGCCTGTCATCTCAGCACTCAGGAGGCTGAGGCAGGAGGATCGCCATGAGTTCGAGGCCAGCCTGGGCTACCAAGTGAGTTCAAGTCCTGGCAGAACTACATCTCTAGACTCTGTCTCAAAAAAACAAAAACAAAAACAAGAACACCCCATTTGAGAACTACTCTCATGAGTGCATGGTAGTGCATGCCTGTAATCTCAGCAGTTGGGAGGCTGAGGCAGGAGGATTGTCATGAATTTAAACTCAGCCTGGACCACATAGTAAGACCCTGTCTCCAAAACAAAAAAAATGTTGTCTTCTTTGTTTCCACCATGCTACACTCTCCTTGAGCCCCATCCCAAACGCCCAGCATTCACCCCAGCTGCAGGTATTCTTAAGGCCAGATCAAGGTTACCTCCAAACTAAATGCCCCCCAGCCTGCTTAGCCCTCCCAGTCTGCACATCTTTCCAAGTCATCAAGCGGGTGTGTCGTCATCGGTCCTGTGCTTTCTCCCTTCCCTTTGGCTGGCAGCTTGCAGGCATTAAAGAAGACTATACGTCAAGGTGTTTCTGACCAGGCCTTTCGAGCCCTGCAGTCCCCAGGGTCCCCTGAAGCTCCCAGGGGTGGCAGGAGGGGGAGGGGCAGGGCTCCTGGTCCCCACAGCAGTGACCCTTAGTGGCTCAGAGCCTGGTGGGTCTAGTTCTTTGTGCTCCTCCATGGTGTCCTTTGTACAAAGCATCCCAAACTGGCCAGGCCTTGTGGCACAAATCTGTAATCCCAGCACCAGTGAGGCTGAGGTAGGAAGATCATTGTGAGTTCAAGGCCACCCTGAGCTACACAGTGAAACCCTGTCTAAAAAAAAAAAAAAAGCCCCATGCAGATGTAAAGTCCCCAGGGGTGGCTACAAACCATTGTCCTAGATGGGGAAACGACAGGTATAGGCTCTGAGTCGGGGCGGTGGTGCACTCCTGTAATCCCAGCACTCGGGAGGCTGAGGCAGGGGGATCCTTGCAAGTTTGAGACCAGCCTGGGCTATGACGTGAGCTCAAGGCCAGCCTGAACGGCATAGTGAGACCCTGTCTCAAAAAGACAACAAAACAAAATGGGTACAGGATCTGCACTTGGGGACACGGCATGGTGGCTCTGTGGTGGCGTTTGCAGCCACACCAACCTGTGCTTCCTCCTGGGTCCTCATCTCTGGGGAGCAGAGGAGGTGGCAGTGGAGAGGCCCCCGGATTGGGGGTAACCATTTCTGTGTGTGCAAGGGACGGACAGAGAGGCCACCAGACTGCTAGGCTCCCGCATCAGGCCACATGAGTGAGGGTCCCCTACCAAGCCTCCCCACGGTGGGACAGTTGTCCCCTGCAGTGGCAGTGTAAGGAACTAAGGCCAGGCCCCGGGAGAACTTCACAGCTGGCACCTGGGCAAGAGCGGGGGGCAGGACGGAGCCCTCTGTGTGGGGCGGGGTCCCAGCTGCAGCAGGGACAGCCGCACCCTCCTTGCTCAGCCCCTGGCACCCCCGGGCCGAGTCCCTTCCAACAAAACTCAGCCTGAACCTCAGCATGGGGTGGGGAGCGGGACCCGGCCACCCTGCCCGGCTCTGAGAGCCCTTCTGTCCCAGCCCTGCTGGACAGACAGCAGCGTCCGTGTGTGGGGCATTGTTCCCAGGGGCTGGGGACACCCAGCAGGCACAATCGGGCGCTTCATGGGTCGGAATGAAGGCCTGTGTCTGTCTCTGCAGCCCCTTCCGGCCTCCCACTTTCCATGTCCCCCTGGCTAGAGCCACCGCCTCCCGCGGCCCCTCGCGTCCTCTCGGGATCCCGGGGAAGCCAGGGGCTTGCTGTCAGTCCTCTGTGCAGCTGGCCAGGGAGGGAGGCAACATGCCCACCACCCTTCTTCATCCCCGACAGGGACCCAGAGAGTTCACGGGCTCTCAAGGCCACACAGCACCAACCGGATCCACGGATGCTGGCCTTGTCCTCCTTCCCACCTGCTGTCCGCCAGGTGCCCTGGCCCAGGTGAACCAGAAGAGGATGAGTTTCTCATCACCTCACCATGGAGCCAGGGGGCTGGCGTGGAACTCGTGGCAATCCTCCTGCCTCAGCCTCCCAAGTGTTGAGATGACAGGCGTGGGCCACCACGGCCAGGCCTTCTTCTAATGGAAAACACCCTGAGGTCACATGGCTGAGACCTGACTGCAGCCTCGGGGCCCAGGAGCAACACTGAATCCGAGACGGGACCCTCTCCATGCGGGGGTTGGGAGCTGAGCCCCAACATGGAGCCGATGGCGGCAGCGTCGTCATCCTCACTTGGAGCCGTTCCGCGCCTGACATTCTCTGGGTTTCACACCACCTCCCAGAGCCCGGCCAGAAGCGCTTCCCGGATGGGAACACTGAACACGCGAATCCAAGGCAGCGCCGCACGCGCCAGACTGCAGGGCCGCGTCTGGCCGGGGGAGGAGAGGAAAATAGAGATCCGCTGGCGCTGGCTGGGCTGCGTGGAAAATCCCGCAGCAGCCTCCTGCGTTGGGGGGGTGTAGGCAGAGGCTGGCAGGGAGGGGCCCGGGACAGCCCCGATGCCAGGTCAGGGTGGGGTGACAGGAGCAGTTTGTGCACGGAGCCTGTGTGGAGGGGCAGGGAGTGGGCGCTGAGGTTTGCAGAAGGTGATGGGTGGGAGACAAGGCCTGGGGCAGAAGGCAGAGGAGGGGGAGACTGAGGCAAGGTGACAGGGACCGCAGGGAGCACCTCCACGCCCAGGGGTTCCGCGTGGGCCCAGGAGCCCCCTCGGAATCTGGGGAACAGGGCTCCCACCTGCACCACCTTGGCAGGAGTTGGCTGCAGTGCTTCTGGAACGCGAATATGGCCCGGAGTCCGGATCTGAGGCCGAAGCGGGTCCTGCCCAGAGGTCCGCGGTGGTGTCCGTGCCGCGGTCTACTTTTGTTTCGGTTTGGTTTGGTATTTTGAGACGGGATCTCACTGTGTACTCCAGACTGGCCTTGAACTCGCCTTGAAGCCCAGGCTCAGGGTGACACCAGTCCCACCCCACCCAGCAGGCATCGGAAACAGCAGCCCAACCTAACCGCCGTGCCTTAGTTACCTTCCCCTGGCTGAGACAAAATACCCACCACCCACAAGTTAAAGGAGGGGAGATCTATTCTGGATCCCTGTTTCCGAGGTTTCATTTCATGGCCGGCTCCAAGACAGGGCGGCATGGCGGAGGGGCACCTCGGAGGAGAAGCAGCTCGTGGCAAGGCAGGCAGGAGCTGGAGAGGGATCGAGGGAGGAGGAGGGAGACGCGTCCTTCCGGGTCACGCCCCCAGGGACCCGGCTCCTGCCACCAGGCCCCTTGGCCCAGCCACCTCCCAAAGCCCCACCTATGCACGCGGGAGGCTTTGTGGGGACAACCAGATATACACCATGGCAGGGCCCAGATGTGACAGGGAGGGCGGCTGGTGGAAGCCAGGGTACGAGGAGGGGAGGGAGGCGAGGAGCAGGCGCGCCAGCCCCTCACCGGGAGCTGTGCTTGCTGCCTGCCGTGGGCTGGGCGCTACTTGGCTGCGCTGGGTGGGACGGTGCCAGGGAAGGTGTCACTGCCGCAGCTCAGAGAAGGAGGAAGCGACGAGCTGGAGGCGGCAGCACAGGCCCTGGCACAGGCCCTGGCACGGAGCACTCCCCCCAGGAGGCCTGGGCACCGGGGAGGACCCATCACCCTCCCGCAGGCTCCGTGCCCTCCTCTAACAGGGGTGACACAGAGGGAAGGGAGGGTGATAGGGCCCAGGCCAGGGGTGCCCAGCATGCAGGGACAGACCAGCAAATGTCCCCTGGCTTTCTGGGAAAGGAGGCCCTTTCTGGACACCAGGCCTCTGGATGGGTGCCCAGGCCCTGCCTGTCTTTCCTCAGGGCAAAGGAAAAGGTGCGGGGTGCCCCGCTGTAGAGGAGAGCCCCCCGCAACAGCTGGCCTTGATGCCCACAGTCCCGCTCTACCCAGGCACATGTGGAGGAGGCGGGCAGGGAGGTGACTCGGGGAGTCAGCGGCATCAGGTGGGGACACCAGCCCTTGTCCAGGGAAGAAGGGACATTTTCACAACCAAACCCCAGGGGGCAGGTGGTCCCCGCCCACGAGCCCAGGCTGGATGCCAACGTGTCCCTTCTCTGGCTGCCTCCCGACTGCAGTCCTGGTCCCCTGGGGTCCCCCCCAGGGGGGTGGCAGGAAGAGCGTGGACCCGCAGCCCTGTCTCTGCAGCAGAATCCATCCCTCGGCTCCAGGCTACACACGTGCGCGCGTGTGCACACACACACACACATACACACACTCACACACACACACACACACACACACACAGCCCAGGATACATGGGACCTCAAGCCGGGTGAACGTCTGCAATCGCAGCACTCTGGGAGGCTGAAGCAGGAGGATCCCAAGTCAGAGCCCAACCTGGGCAATTTAGTGACTTGGTGAGACCAAGTGTAAAGGTCCTAAGTTCAAACCCCGGTACTGGATAAGAGGAGCCCTTTCCGGCAAGTGGGGTGCCTCCACTAATGCCGGGTTTCCAGCTGACTGGTTTTCTTCTCTCAGTTTCACACTTCTTCCAGGTTCCTCAGTCCTCTCCCCTGCTGCACCCCTCTTCCAGGTCTCCTCTTCTCAGAGAAAACAGAAGCTATCAGAAGGGCTTCTTAACTGCCTCTAGAACTTTCTAGAACAGTGGCGGTGAGCCTGTGGGATGGTTGCTACAGAGGACTGTTTGCATCATAAAAAGTTCTAAAAGGTTTCCTATAGCTGTTCTAGAATCTTCTAGAACTTTCCAAAACCTTCCAGAACCTTCTCCAAGTCTGTCTTTCCTCCTCCAAATTCCACAAAAGAGATGCCTCTGTTGACTTCTTGCATCTATTCCTTCCTCAGTTTTGAACCCAGGGCCTCGAACTGCTAGCCCAGCATCAACCTGAGCCACTCCCTAAGCACCTCCCTCAGCTTTCTTTTTTTCCTTCCTTCCTTCCTTCCTTCCTTCCTTCCTTCCTTCCTTCCTCTTTCCTTCTTCCTTTCCTTTTCAGCACCGTGGATTGAAACCCGGGCATTCGCTCTGAGCTACATCCCCAGCCGCCTTTGATTTTATTTTGAAAATGGGTCTTGCTAAGTCACTAAATTGCCCAGATGGGGCTGGAACTTGTGATCCTCCCGCCTCAGCCTCCTAAGTGCTGGGATGACAGGCGTGAGGACCGTGCCTGGCTGGGACCCGCTATACGAAGCCTCTCTGGTGACTGGTGGCATCTCTGCTGCTTGTCCGTGACCCCTCCTGGGTCCTGACAGCCCCTCCGCTGTCTCTGCCCCCAGGGTAGCTCCAACCCTTGTGTGTCTCCATACACAGACCCCATAGGACTGGACAGATTTGCCCTCTTCCGTGACCCAGGTGCCTACGACTCTGTGGGGCCCCATCGAAGCCCAGGGGGCCGGTTTCCTGTCCCTGGCACCGGGCCAGTAATCACGGCAGAGCCCGAGGCTGGCTCTAGTCACACACAACCCCATCTCACTGTCGTCAGGCTCCTGCGTGCACCCCCTCCACGCCCGTCCCAGCTCCTGGCCTGGCCTCCACTCCCGTTGCCCTGGACCATGACCCCAGTCACCCTCCCCACATCTGCTTTAGTCCCACAGATGCCACCAGGTTCCCTTCAAATGCAGATCTGTCTGTGATCTCAGTACTCAGGCTGAGGCAGGAGGATTACCTGGAGTTTAAGGCCATCCTGGGCTACATACAGAAACTCTCTATCTCAAAAAAACAAAAATAAGCCAGGTGTGGTGGCAAACTCTTGTAATCCCAGCATTCCGGAGGCTGAGGCAGGAGAATCTTTGCAAGTTTGAGACCAGCCTGGGCTACAAAGTGAGGTCAGGACCAGCCTGAACTGCATAATGAGACCCTGTCTCAAAAAGACCAAAAAAAATTTTTAATTAATTAATTAAATTTTGTTTTTTGTTATTTTGAGACAGGGTCTTGCTATGTAGCCAGGCTGGCCTCAAACTCACAGTGATCCTCCCGTCTCAGCCTCCCAAGTGCTGGGATTGCAGACAGGCTACCACCATGCCCGGCCGATATATAAAACTTCTTTAAAATGTAAATCTGAGAGTCGGGTGCTGTCTCCCATGCTGTCAGGATAAACCCAGATTCTCACTTTGGCCTGCAGAATCCCCAGCCCGGCTGCACACTAGGGTCAACCACGTTGGCGTCTCTCAGGCATTGTTTTTTTGCAGTACTGGGAATCAAACCCTGAGCCTCACACATGCCAGGCAAACGCCCTATCACTGAGCTGCTCCCCCAGCCTTTTTTTTACTTTTCAGGCTGGCTTCCACTAAGTTGCCCAGGCTAGCTGTGAACTCACGACCCTCCTGCCTCAGCCTCCTGAGGAACTGGGATTAGAGGTGTGTGCCACCACCCCGGCTCAGGTCTGCAATACTCAGGCTGCCACCAGAACTGTGCGCCCTCTGCTGGGGACGCACGGCCTCCTGTCCTTAGGGTCACTTATCCTCCAAGCAGCCCGGCTCTGGAAGCGTCCTTACCATCCATCCCACTCTGCCGCCCCCAGGGGTGGGGGTGGGGGTGGGGGGCCTGCTCGCTCGCTGTTAGGGCTTCTACCTCGATGTCCCCTGAGCCCGCGCACTCACAGGCAGGGCTTCGGGGAGCCGGTGGGGGGGGACTTGCAGCTCGGACAGGACACACCCCAAAGCTCTGGCCTGGAGTCACAATCAGAAAAGCGTCCCCCCATCCCCCTGCTCGGTCCTGCGGCGATCCACTCATCAAGCTGGAATGCACGAGCCAGGCACTTTATCAACGGCACTCCTGCTTTGTCTTTTTGAGGAATGGTACTGTTCCCAGGACCTTTGCACTGACTACATTCCTAGATCTTTTGGGGGTGTTTGTTTGTTTTGTTTTTTGTTTTTTTGAGATGGGAATCTCACTAAGTCTCTAAATTCCCCAGCCTGGCCTCCAGTTTACCATCCCCCTGTCTCAGCCTCCCCAGTGCTGGGATCCTAGGTGTGAACCGCCATGTCCAGCTTCTCTTTGTAATAAATCATCACCGATGACAGGACTTGTGTGCCCGACAGGCACCTGTGGCCACAGCATCCCTGACCTGAGGTGACACAGGGACCAGAGAAGGTGAGCTGCCAAGCTGAAGTCACCCAGTGCTCCGAGGTGAGCCTCACCCTCACCCCGGGGAGAGGACCCTGTGTCCTGCGGGCTCCTCTGCAGTGGGCTCTGGGCTTCCGAGTGCTGGCACCCGGCTGTGGCCTCCACCTACTGCTGGGGACCGCCCTGTCCCTTCACTGGTAGCTACTGCCCTGTGAATTGTGGCGGCCTCTGGTCATTAAGAACACAAAACTAGCGGGAGCGCTGGCCCAGGCCTGTGACCCCAACGTCTCAGGAGGCTGAGACAGGAGGATCACAAGTTCAAGCACAGTGTGGACAACTCTGTGAGACCCTGGGTCAAAATAAAGAATGAAAAGGACTGGGGATGTAGCTCTGCGGTACAGCACTTGTCAGCATGTGCTGCGTAAACAAAAAGCAGAAAGCCCAGGCTGGGAGGGCCTCAACTCCCTTACCTGGGAAAAAGATGTTAACAGTACTGGGATCCGCTGGAGTCGCTTTGAGGAGTAGAGGAGTGACTGGGCGTGAGGCCTCGGAGCAACACCTGGCTCCTAGCGAGTGCCAGGAGTTTGCTATTCAGATGCAACAGAGCGCAACTGGACTCTGCCCCAGGCTGGGCTGTGCGGCCACAGGCAACCACCTAAGCCTCTCTGATCATTTCCTTGTATGCTAAACAGGTGATTCTGCCTCTCTCTCATAAGAAAGCAAACCAGTGACACCTGCCGTAAGTCCCTGTGTCCCTTAGACCCGGATACAGGGCCCCGCCCCGGAAGACACTGGGTTGCTAGGGAGAATTCATCCCTCTGCCCGCCGCCCTCCAGGGAGCTTCCTTCTGTTGCTGGCGGATAGCGACATCTAGTGGACATGTATGAAACTGCAGTCTGACCAAGGCCCTCGTCAAGCTGTCCTGCAGTCCTTCAAACACCGGCCCCGAGGTGGGGATTGAACCCCAGGTCACACAGAGTGCTAGGCAAGTGCTCTACCGATGAGCCGTATCCCCAGTTCTTTCTTTTTTTTCTTTTTTTTTTAAAGACAGGGTCTTGCTATGTAATTCTAGCTGGCCTTGAATTCACTATGTAGCCCTGGCTGGCCTCAAGCTCACAGCGATCTTCCTGCCTCAGCCTCCCGGGTGCTGGGATAACACGTGTGTGCCACCATGCCAAGCTCAGAAGCCTGGGGCAGGAGGATGGCTTTGAATTTGAGGCCAAGGTGGGCTACCTAGTGAGGCTCTGTCTCCAAAATTTAATAAATCAATCACTCAATCAGTCTTTAAAAATACATACTCTTTAAAAAAATTTAGAAAAAAAAACATGTACTCTGTCTTGGATGAGCATTCATTAGCTGCCTGCTGTACACAGGTCACTGAGCCAAGACCTGGAAAAACAAAAGTACCAGATACAAGATGACTATAGGGGGAAGCAAGGAAAAAACACAAATAATTATAACCTTGGGTCATTGCTTTAGCTTTTTATCTTAAACTATTTCAGGAAAGTGTGAGTATGATGTAGGGGGACTGGCACCCTGGACAGTGGCTTCTGGGGACATTTTCACAACTGCTGCAGAGATTCTGAAGCGGTGTTAGTGCCAGGTGAAAGCACAGGTGAAAAGATTCCCCCAGGAGTCCCCTGGCCCAGGGTCCCCACTGTGCACCCCCAAGGCCCACAGGCTAGAAGTGGCATGGGTCCTACCCACCTGGGGAGTCAGAGAGGACTCCACAGAAGAGGCAATATTTAGACCAGGCCTTGGGGCACAGAGGTGGAGAGGTGTGAGTGGCCAGAGCGTACTGTACAGTAGACCATGCTGCACACAAAGCCGGGTGCAGGGGTGAGGCTGGACAGGGGGGTGGAGGATGAAGCATGATGGACCCCACAGTCAGGGTAAGCAGCTGCTCCTGATAAAGTGAGGGGCGCTGTGTGAGACAGAACCTGATCGGGAGTCCGAGCAAGACCCCAGAATCAGGCTGCTGGCCGCATGACCCAGGCTGACCAGGAGAAATGGGTCAGTTGGGGTGAGGATGGATGGGGGTGCAGGAGATCCAGGGGAAGAAGCAGAAGGAGGTTTGGGAGTGGGTGGCTACTGCTCAAATCAGGGGACCCCAGTGGGAACTCTGGGGTGCTGAGTCTTGGAAGGTGATTGGAGAGGGCTGTCCCCAGGACTGGGACTTGTGGGGCAGGGACAGGAGCTTGGTCTGCGGAGGGACGGGGAGAGGGTGAGTCGTGGCAGGAAGCGCTCAGGAGCGGGCTGGAGGGGAGGAGGAGGAGGAGCAGCTGAAGACAGAGGACGGAGGAAGGGGCCCCCTCATTTGACTGACTGATAAGGCAGGGTCTCGCTCTGTACCCCAGGCTGGCCTAGAACTCACCGAGACCTTCCTGCCTCAGGCTCCAGCGCTGGGATGATGACAGGCGTGCGCCACCACACCCTGCTGCCCTCCTCATTCTAAAGTCCTGAGGGCTGAGGGAAGAGACAACCGTCTGGGACCTGGAGAAGCCGGGCCAGGGCGGCAGGCACTGGGCCGTGTGGGGTCGCTGTCATGGTGACCCTGGCGAAAGCGGCTTCGGGGCAGCATTGAGGCTGCCACGCCAGGGCCTTGAGGCTGCCCGGAGGCAGCGGACCAGGGGTCTGACCGGGCCAGCAAGTGTCACCATTAGAGACCCTAAAGGGAAGGGGCAAAGAGCAGAAGCCCAGAGGAACCTGGAGAGAAAGGAAAGGAGGTGACAGGAAGGGGACTTAGGCCCCAGAGGCTAAGTCCCTTCCCTCCAGAGGGGCCGGAAGCCAGGACCCTGGCTGGCGGCCCTGAGCCCAGCCGGGGAGGAAGCCGGGCGATGGGCGCCGGGGGACCCCGAGCCCTCAGGCTCCTAGGCTCCTCCATTGCTCTGGAGCCCCGGGGATGGGTGGGAGAGGCAGCTCAGGGTCACAATGTCCCCTCCCCCACGCTGCTCCCTAAGGACTTGCGGTGACCCCAGCCTCCCCAAGAAGGTCCAGGCAGGGCTCTCCCTTCTGGGCTGGGGATGTGGCTCCGTGGTAGAGCTCTTGCCTTGCATGCACAAGGCCCTGGGTTCGATCCCCAGACCACAAAGAAAGAAAAAAGTCTCTGCCTTCTTCGGTTTCTATCCTGAGGGCCAGGTATGGCTCGGGGCAAAGCACAGGCCCAGCTCAGTAAGGCCCAGCTCGCCAGCACTGCGAAAAGAAAAACAGCAGTTTCTAGAGTGGGCGCATGGTGCAACCCTAAAGACACGTCCGTTCTGACGTCCAGCCCTCCAGAAACGGCGGAGGCAGCCTTGTAGTGAAGAGGGGTCTTATGCCCGCCGGGCTTGGTGGTGCGTGCCTGTAATCACAGCTCGCAGCAGGCTGAGGAAGGAGGATCGCCAAGTTTGCGGCCCCACGAGTTCAAGGCCAGCAAGGACTACACGGCAAGACCCTGTCCCAAAACCCGCCTCCCCCCCCCAAAAAAAAGCTGGTGTGACGGTTACTGCAGCCCTAGGACAGAAACTCTGCGCCAGGCTGGAGGACCAGGAAGTGCCTGGATGGCCCGCCCTGACCAGCTCCGAGGAAACCTCAGTCCCCCAGGAGGGCTGCTCCAGGTCTGACCAAAAGGTGTGGTTTTTAACTCACCACCGCCCCCTCCAGGTTGCGGGTTAACCCTTTCCCTGGCTGGGGGAGCCCTGCAAGGAGTGGGAGTCCAAGCAGACCACAGCCAAGCTGGGCGCCACTGAAAACAAGGTTTTCAAAGCAGGGGGTCTGCCTTTCCCAACTCCTCCCGAGGCTCACCCCCACTCAGCCCGGATTTTCTCCCCCACTATCTCTGCTCTCGCGGGGGCAGATAAGCCAGGAACCCCGAGGCCCAGCAGAATGGGCGCCTCACCCACCCCAGCTGCAACTCGCCTTGCACAGCTGGAGGGGGCCAGGAGGTCTGCAGGTTTCACAAAGGCCAGATGTTAAGAGAGCGGTGCCCCCCACCCTCGCCCCTCCCCCAGGGCAAGGGAAAAAAAAACAAAAGCAGACAGTTTTGAAAACAAACACAACTTTTTTATGGTGCAAAACAGTTTTTCAAGAATCTGCTCTATGCAAAAACGTTTTTATAAAGCATTTTCACAGAAAAGGAGGCAAGCCCTTGCCCAGGGTCCTGCGCGGGGACTGTCCCTTCCTTGCCCATCTGAGGGGAGGAGGAGGTGCAATCCACTAGTGCAGTGCGGCTCCAAGGTCACCGGGTCCCTCCCAAGTTAGCCAACCTGACCACTGCCCCCCCAGCTGGGGTGCTTGCCTAGGCCTGGGCGAAGGCATCTTGAAGTCACCCTCGAAACTCCAGGGACCCTCCCAGTCGGGAGTGGCCCTGGCCCTGCTCTCCCTGCCTGCAAAAAAGGACCTCTGACCCCGGGCCTAATCCCCCGGCCCCACTGCCTCGGATCCATCAGGCCCTGACAACCCGAGGTGCCTGGGGCTGGGGAGGGAGCCGGGGTGCTGCAGGCCTGGTCTCATCATCACCAAACCCTGCTGCTTCGAACTCCTGGCCAGCCCTTTCCGTGACCCCTCTGCAGGGAGCGGCTGGTTTGTCACCATGGCCAGGGAAGGGTCTGGGTGTCCAAAGAAAGGATTCAGGCCTGCCCTCGACCCTATCCCCTCCTGAATCCACCAGAGGACCTCGAGAGGCGACTCGTTTGGTCTGATTTTATTGATTTCTTCCACCTTCCATTACTTTCCCTGGGACAATCTCCTGC
>RJWT010011814.1:0-22961 GCA_004365215.1 Cuniculus paca
AGACATCCTAGAGAATGGGAGAAAATATTCGTAAACCATACACTTGACAAGGGATTAATATCAAAAATATGTTAGAAACTAAATTCAGTAGCAGGAAAACAAATAGCCTGATTAAAATAGGCAAAGAACCTAAACAGACATTTCTTAAACAAAAGTTAACTTTTCCAACAAATTACATATTAAACATTCACATATCCATGCTGCCCTTAGAGGCAATATGGCATGTGAAAGAAATTTAACAAGTATGGACTCCTCCTCTCAAAAACTAGAAAGTGTTTGTACCAGAATAGGAAAAGAAATTCTAAGGTGTCCATGAGCTTAAGGCAAGGTAGAAAAAGAACTCCCTTTTTGCTTCCAAGGGAAAAAATGTGTTTTTCTAGCACTAAGAAAAAAAAAATCAACTTCACTCCCATGCAGGTATGGTGTTCAAAAACGAGTAACTATGTGAGATTTAGGGCACCTTAGAAGAGTGCTTGGACTTGCTAACATTCTTCTGGTTTCCATCATGAAAAAGCAGGGGAAGTACCTTTGGTGCAGTGTCATTTTTAAGGCTCTGAAAAATACAGATGAGTAGATGGAACTTTTTCTATAGTGTATGTTGCAAGTGAAAACAATTGTTTGTAATGTGGCGATAATGATGATGATGACCATGTACTACAAATAGAATGTTTAAGACCCAGTATGTAGTCCTTCCTTTAGGGTATTTTTCAATGAAATTTTCTAGAATATCAGACATTCTTTCCTGAAAGAATTGGCAGATTCTAGCATAGCACAGAACAGAGAACTGTAAACTAATGTATCTGATGCATGAAGACAGGGGCACAATTCCAATATGAGAAAATAAAAGAAGGAAGAGAAGAAAGATCCTGCACATACTTGATTTAAATCAGCTTGATTTTCAGATAAAGCATTAAATTTCCCTACTAAGAAGGACAAAGACTGAAGTACTAGAATTTCATTATTCTCTGAGTTTTATAAGACTCAAACTGAATAACAAGTCCCATTTTTGACCTTAACATATGAGCATTAAATATATCTCAAAAACGATAACTTTTCCTTTCATTTACCTTGGCCATATAAAGATACCAAACTTCCCAAGATTAAAGGAAAAAAATAGGTTAAACATAGAGAGTTCACAGGTTAACAGGGTTCTTGACAGTGCATTAGCACTAAATGGGATAGGTATTAAACTTGAAGGCTGATGCCGTTATTACTGTCAGTATTTCAATAGACCAATGAACAAAGGGGTCTAGATTTAGAACAAAATGCAGCCTTATTGTAAAACGCAATGGATGATAGGATAATATCAATTACCTACTTCTGTTATATTTTTCATGAATTTCAGTCTTCTATTTTTGAGGCTTGTTAAATGAGCATTGCTTACAATGTGTCCTCATTCAGAAAGTCTTTTGGAGATGAAATATTTACTAAATTACCTAGGCAATATCACCAAATTTGAAATCTTTTCCATCCTATAAATCTTTTGTATGGATGACCAGTACAAGGTATGAAAAGTTACCAGAGACACTTACTACAAGGAGATAAAGCAACCCTGAGTTATCCAAGAGGAGTTCATTATCACTTTGCAGAAGTTTGCTAAGACATAAACAAAAATGAACAAACTTAAGGCAATTAATAAACTAATTAACGAAGAATATTATAGGAGAAATAAAATTCATACAAAAGAAACTTTCATTTGCTAAAAATGTACAACAAAGCTTAGTCTTACCTAATTTGCCTCCTCCAAAATAATGATAGAAAAATGATGAATGAAATTATTGATGAGATTGGATTACATGGGAAAAACATTAATTGACCACATCACAAATAGCCTAAATAATGTTGGTGTATATTATAAATAATTTTGTGAATCACAGGGATAGGAATAATTTCATATAATTGAAATATATACAACCTCTCACACCTGCAAATCAGAAAAAACTATCATATCCATGCCCTCCAAATATAATCAAGTAAACAAGTATTCATATATGAGGAAGCTACTCTCAATTTTGTAATACTTTCAGCAGAAGTCATAACCTGTCAGATTTTTTTTAAATCTGAGTGGTGAGCATAGTGTTTAAGAGAAAGTAAGGCCCCAAAAGCATGAGTCAGTATTTAAAACTTAATAGCTGTCATGTAAAAGACTAGGTGTTTAGTCACTCTTGAAACATATCTGGAACTTCCAAGCCCTGTACCCAAGGGCAGCATGTGACTGACATAGAAACTTTTAGACAAAGTATGAACATCACAGACATCACTCCATTGTGGAACATACCTTGTCTCTCTAAGTACTTGTGTTTAGAAACTCTCATCTAAGTCCTTGAGAGGCCATGGCACCAATAGCCATCCTGGGCCAATTGAAGAACCCTCTTTATTTCCGTTTTGGCTAGGCAAACTTGGGCGAAACATGCACATGTTTAACCTCTACTCTCTTGGTTACAGCGTCTTAATTCATGATGTTTTTGGGAGGATCAAAGATATATAGCATGAAAGCATGAAACATAGTATTTGACTCACAGTATATGTCTGAGAAAAGATAGTCATGGTAATAATGACTGTAAATTAAGAAACTTCATCCATTGATAGTTACATGTAAATGCAGAAAGGAAAAAAAGACATCTACTTGTGGATAATAGAACAGTGTTGCTGTGCTTTTACATCTAAGTCATGTTGACATTAGTGATGGCCATGAAACGTCACCAACTGGTCAGTCAGGGACCAGTCCTCAGGGATTGTGAGCTGGGACCATCACTGCCACAGGAAGATTGACTGTGGGGAAAGCAGCAAAACCAAAATCAAAACAAAGAAAAACAGCTCCACCTTTCTCCACTGGTGCACATTTAAACTAGTTGATGTCTCCAGAGAAACATCTCATTGTTAAGCTGAGGTAGTTCAAGTTGCTAAATAACATATCACATGTTTACATTATCTTTTTAGTTGGTTAGGTGCCTTGACATACACTTTATCAATCACATATGGTTTATAAGAATTTAACCTATTAAAAAGAATCTTCTGGTTCTCAATAATTCTCTAATATAGTGATAATGGTGAGTGCGTTGCAACAACCACCATCATTCCTAAATAGAAACTTCACAACCCAGTTTTATTTGGAAAAAGAATGAAAATTATGAAAGACAGAATTTATAAATCAGAGCTATAAGCAAAATTTAAGAGTTGGACTTTGTAAACCTTGTTGTGATTGCAGGACTTCAGAGTTCTGATTTATAAGATAAAGAGTTTATATCTCCAATGCAAAATAAGATTTATAAAATCAAATCCTTTTGCTTCAGATTTACTGTGTGATTTGTAACCATGTCTCTCTCTACATTTTTTCCTGTGCAGTGGACATAAATTTTGGAAATTTCAGGATTTCTTTGTATGTTTCATAATCACATACTTTAAAAAATGTGACTTACTATGGTCCCTGAAGAATACTTATAAAACGTAGACTGTTTTTTCCATTTAATTGGTAAAGATTTTTATATAATAAATGTCTTATCTAGTGTGAGTTGCTTAATGCATAACTTAATAAATAAGAAAAAATCATAAGAATATTTCTTGAATATGCATCAGTTTGTATATCTGAGTATTGTATAGGAGTACAGCACAAGTATAATATGCCTATCCAAAAAAAATTCTTAAAGGTTGCTTTTCCCCATTTCTTAAGTGACACTACTTTGCCTCTTTTGGAGTTTCCAAAAGAAAAAGTAACTGTTTTTTGTTGTTGCTGTTTTTTTTAAAAATTACTTTATAGGATTATCTAGTGGGATGGAAATTAGATAGATAGACAAGTATCCTGAGATCTAGTTTCATATTATAATTCTGCCCCATATTAGCTATGACCTTTAGTTTTCCAAAGCCAGTACCCCTTACTTATCTTCATTTCTGTGCTTAGAGTGCTGGCTTACTGAATTTCCAATGGCACCTTCATGGTTACTCATGTAGCAGTCAGTGATTCTGCCATTTAGACAAGTTTCACAATAACTTGTTCTATCTAGAGTTGCTTCAGTTGTCCAAATTAAACTTGAGAATATTCAATAACAGGAATCATGTAGTTTGCTTCCTTAATCTACTGTGGGCATAGCAAAACATTTTATGAGTTAGCTATTTATTGCCATTAATTTACCAAGCTAGCCTCGCATTCATCCTTTCTCCCTTGTGTCTATTCTCCTATTCGTCTTCCATCCAGTTATGATCAACAAAGATCAATGGAACAAGAAGAACATATAAGGGTATTCACAAGGCTTTCTTGGAGGTGTGTATGAATAAGAAATAAGCTTATATGAGATACACTTCTTACCCTTATAGAAAATGAGAGAAACTATGTAGTTTTCTGGTGAAGGTTGTGGAACCACATACATTTGAGTTCAAGATCCAACTCAAACCCAGTCCTATCAAAGTAAGATGGTGCTAATGCTGTCTGATGTTGCTTCCATCTAAATCTTTCTCATGAAAGGGATTCCCTCTCCCTCCAAGTCCAGAGCCTTGACTTGTGGGGTAGGGAGCCCAAATTTGCTGCAAAGGGGATGCTCTAGGGTAGAGCTTCAATCTCAAGATTGTGGGGCTCCAACTTTTAAGAAAAGTAATTATTCAAATGAATGTGTAACCCTCCCCTAAAACAGTAGACTCAGCATCATCATTTTCACTGGCTCTTTATCTCCATATGACATCACTTTCTCAAGTTATTCCCGTTGTTGGAGACGTTTTCTTCTGTGATGCAGCTCTAGTTTTCTCTCTGCTGAATTAGTGCCACAGTATCCTGGTTGCTTATTATTATATCTACCAACAATCTGTTGTTACTTTTTAGCAAAAAGGACTTTTTTTAAAATCTTGGCTCCCCTTTCATGTGATCTTGCAATTTGAAATATTATACAAAATTTTCATTAGAGGAGCAGAATGAAATTTAGAGACAATTTTTATGTCAATCATTTTACTAGGCAACTTCTATAGAATATCTCACTGAATTCTGATAATAATTTTTCATAATAGATATTATCATTCCCCTTTTGTAATATATGTGAAAAGGTGAGGTTATTCATGGATGCAGTCGTTGGTCCTGATTTCTATATTTTCTGGCACTAAAGTCTATGTTTATTTTAAAATATATCATTACAGTCTTTATTGATCAAAGATTAGGAAAAAAACTGTTGATCAATGATTCTGGTATACAGGTGACACCCAGTATTTCCTGATTTAAAGCTTTTGCAGAACTTCCTGGGCTAGGGATATAGTTTGGTTAGACTGCTTGCTTAACATGTATGAGACTTTAGGTTTGGCCCTCAGCAGCAATCAAAAAAAAAAAGTCAAATTAAATAAATAAGTAACTAAAATCTTCAGAAATTTTACTTTAGACACACCTAATATCAGCTAGATCTTTGGACATAATGATAACTTGATAATAAAAATGATAGTGTCTTTTTGTTACCTGTTATCAAATTATAACCATGGAGAACTAGGAATTTGAACTGAACCATCCCACATATCTTGCAAGGATTCTATGTATTTTCAAGTGTTAAATTCAATATAACTCAATGGCTTTATTCTACCAAAGTGAGCTATCATCAACCCCACACACATTACCTCCTTCATATGTGAAACTAATTCATTTAGGCCTCACAACTCTGCTAATAGGTAAACACTATTTCCTCAACTTGGTAGTAAGAAAACTGAAATTCAGAAATTCAGTAACTTTCCCAGGTCACACAGCCAGTAAGTATATTTTAGAGCTAGTCTAATACAAGAGTAAGTTTCCTCCTGCAAGTTCTGATTCTGCCTTTGAAGGCCCCTAGTCATCTAAGTCTTCCTAAATGTTTCCTTTTCCTTGTTTCCAGAATGAACCAGCCTCTCACCTTAATGAGGTTGAAGAAATTACTCCTAACTCTCCCTATGATTCTGCTTTATTTCTTTCCTTTAGAATGTTTCCCTGATAACAACAGAAAGCCAATAATTTTTCCCTAAGAATTAACTTTAGAGAACAATTTACACTCATTATCTTCTCTAGTAGTATAGTTCTTTCTGCCAGCTATCCATCTCCATTTGTTAAATAAGAAAATTTGGGAAATTAGGATAAGTTAAATGATTTGCTTTGAATGAAAAGAGCACAGAACTTGGGTTTACTTTCATTGCTGTCTGATCTCATAGACCATTATCTTATATGCCATCCTATTTTCTTACAAGGGAAAAACCAAAATCTGAATAAAAAATGGGACATAACAGAAATAGTGTGTTTTTTAGTATTATGTATTTTTTATGGAAATGGTATGTCTCCCGATGGGGCAAAATTCAGTGTTAGAGGGGTACAAAGAATCTTAGTCATGCTGATTGTTTGCAGTTTTCCAATTCACTCCGAGTACATAAATACAGAGATCATATATCTATGGCATTTAACTGTCATTCAGAGGCGTGGGTGATTGAGCAAAATAATGACTAAAAATTCTCCTGGGAAAGAAGTGATAGCTTAAAAAAAGAAGTTGAGAAGAAATAATGTGTTCCATAAATGTAGGTTCTCGGTTTAGCTGCCAAATAATTTGTTCCAGTGTTTCTTACATAATAATAGACAACAAAATGAACTTTAGAGGTGAGAAGTGATTTCAAAGAAAGTATTTAAACTTTGCCATTGGATTGTTTACTATAATAATCTGTAATAAAAAGTTAAAGGCATAACACTAAAATATTTCCCAGGACAGATAATTTTGTGGGTGACTAAAAATTAAGTTCTGGGTATGTGTTTTTTGGTGATATTCCTTGATTCCTGCACAGAACAATACATGAAGGGGGAAATTATATGACCTTTGGTTAATTTAATCATATACTTGTTGATTTAGTCAGATTTTCAGCAAGAAGAGAGTTTAGGGTCAGTATCTGGTGAGATTATTTGCATCCAGATACCTCTTTTGCTAACACAGTGATGCTATTCCAGTTCCCAGTTGAGACTGCTAACATACTTACTAAGCACTTACAAAACTTCTACTACGTTGTGTAGAACACTAGCCAGAATATTAGAAACACGCCATCAGGAGCATGGCTCCTGCTGTCAACAAGTTTACAGTCAGTCAGTTTGCTCTTCTGTACTCCCCACATTCTGGGAGACTGAGGCAGGAGGATCACATGTTTGAGTCTAGCTTGGGCAACTTACCAAATTAGAAGACTGTTCTCAAAATTTAAGAAAAACAAATTAAAAATGACTGGAGTTGTAGCTCAGTGTGAAAGCCCTGGGTTGAATGGCCAGTAGTAAACAAAAGAAAAAGAAAAAGAAAATCTCAAGGTTTGTCAATTTTTTTGTATGTAAATTCTATTGATGGAACTCAATAATGACAATCTCAAATATAGTGTTTTATTTGCCTCAGAAGCAATTTCCACACCTAAGTTTTTCTCTGCTTTAATTATTTTTTATCATTATGGACATGATTTAAAAAATATTTGTACAGGAAACATTGCCTGAATCCTTCCTACCAAGACTGAGGTAGTTGTTCCTGAAAATCTTCCATAACATGTATCCTATATGTATGTATTTGTTCAGTTTTGATTTCTAAAAGTCATAAGGGCAGAATCTACTCTTTTTTGGGAATTAATATGATGACTAGTTTATATTGGGAATTAAATGAACACTTGGAAGTTGTGCTATTGGTTGGTGGACAGCAATCTGTAATCAATTCAATGAGCTTATTGTAAGCCCTGATGTTCATCAAGCACTATGTTAGGCAAACTAAATACAAAACAGAACCCTGGCATTTTATTCCCAAGGACTTTATGGATTAGCTGGGATTAGAGCCAGATACAAAAAGAAAAAGGTAATTTCTCACTCAGAAAAGTAACTATCTAGGTAATAATTCACAATTTACAAAGCTTTTCATAGCCAAAATCACATCTGGGTCAAATAATAAGCTGTTAAACAATTTAATTAATGATTGATTTCCATTTTCCAAATAAATAGTGTGAGACTGAGGGAGGCTACCTGTCCTGCCCTAGTCATATGGCGGAGAGACAGCATGTGAGGATCAGTGTGTTCTGTCTAGCTCAGTAATTCACCCAGGAAGTGCCTTGACTTGAAGCCAAGAAGTAAAGCCTACTGTGCAGGTGAGAGTATTTTTGGATCTGGAGAGAAATTATATGTATCGCTGGATTTGTGGAGTTCTCCTGCACGAAAGACATTCATTTTAAGTGTGTCCTAGAGTGTCAACAGGTAGTATATAATTGATCAAGTATTTTGGGAGTAAAGTGACTAAAAATCATCCTAAAGGAAGGCTTAGCATCAGAGAATTATTGTCCTTTGCTTCCCTTGACAAGGGGTATAAATCAGCAAGTGGATGCGTCCATCTTGCTTGGGGAAATTGCAGCTTTATAAATAAAAACACTAATCTGTGCTGCTGCCGCCCAGCTTTGCTACCAGCTCAAGATTTAAATTTCTCACCCATCAGCCGCGGGTAAGTTTCCTATTGCTAGGTGTTGACTGTCTCTTATTTTTTTAAATATAGCTTTGACATATAGTAAAAAAAAAACAACAACACATACTCATTTAGAACCACTGAAAAGCACAGAATACTATGAGGAAAAATAGAATCATTCATAATTTGACTAACCAGAGATAAATCCCATACATATTTTGGAATATGATTCCCAATTTGTTTTTCTTATGTCTTTTCTTTCATAATGTGATTAATATATATATATATGTGTGTCTTATTTTTCTACTTAATATCTAATTAATAATAAATCATATCATTTATATTTGCTATTATAAATTCCTATTATATCAAATGTGCTGGCATTATATTCCATAATGTGTGACATAACTATTTAACCAATGTCGTTATTTTGTTGATTAACACAGTGAAAGAAATTTGAATGGTCAGAGTTCCTTTTTATCCTTGGTTTAGCTCTTACGTTCTTTCTAAATCAAATATGGTGCATCTTTTATGCACAGAAATGTGTTAGGCATCGGGAGTAGAATGAAAAATAACAGCCATGTTTGTGTTCATATGGAGTTTACCAATCTGTGCCCAGTATCTAGTGTGGAAAGGTCAAAAGGGACACGTTGTGGATTCTTAAGCAACGCAAAGAGGAAGACACAACACAAATGTGCGTTTAGTGATACAGCTTCCTAGAGTAAGTGAAATTGAAGGATAAGGACTTAGGCAAAAAAAAAAAGAAAGGAAGTGCTAGTTTAGACAGCCAGAATGGCATGAAAGTAGCTCCTTTGGGGATCTGAAAGATACTTATTATGACTGGAAGCTAGAATTCAGGTGAGAAATAAGAATGATGAGGTTAAAGTATTTACAAGCACAAGATCAAAAAGGAGAAGTTTAAGATTTTATTTGGGATATTGAACTTCACTTAGAGAGAAATTTGGAATTACTTAGGTATTTTAGGCAGCAAAATGATGCTATGAAATTTCTGTAAAGTAAGGCTTCCAGAAACCAAATTACTAGGGAAAAGATGGTGCCCTTTACTCTCTTGAAATAAATTGTAACATCATTTTTCAAAAGGGTTATCTTTTTCAAATTTGTATTAGCGTATGAATATAATACATAATGGTTGCATTCATATAGGGAAATTGGTGCATATATGCAAAATTTGTTGATTATTTTTGATCCTTTTACTCTTCACTTTCTAACTCATCCTGATCCTCTTCCCCATATCATAAAATCTTCCTCTTTGTTTCCTACCATCTCTTCTTTATTTTGCTCTTTTACTTATTATATTTTAGATTTCTCATATAAGACAAACCATGAAATATTTAACTTGTTGTGTCTGACTTATGTCATTTAAAAATATGCTTCTATGTTCCATCCACTTTCTTGCAAATGATGTGATTTAATTCTTATTTGTGAATAATGTCCTCCTGTATGTTATACTCACCTTTGTGTCTGACTTATGTCATTTAAAAATATGCTTCTATGTTCCATCCACTTTCTTGCAAATGATGTGATTTAATTCTTCTTTATTTGTGAATAATGTCCTCCTGTATGTTATACTCACCTTCCACCGGCATCACAAGAGATACGTCATTGTTGCTCCATGAAAAAGTGTCTTTCATTTTTTGGAGCCAGTTTATGTTATGGGTACTGTACTAGGTGGTGCTTTACATGCATTTGCTTAGTGAAACCTTACAGCTTTTTTTTAGGATTGATAGTGTAACTCTCATTTAACAGAACTACCTGAAAGTTACAAAGAAAGAATAATTTTCCCAAAGTCATAAAAACAAAATCTGGTTAGGCTTAAGGTTAAGCCTAAACATGCAAAAGTTTGGAGATCTGTTTTGCCTTTTAATGCATTTTAATACCATCCAACTCATTTTAGATACACAGAATTCTCAAGATATAATGTTCATGCCCACTATATTGCCTGATTTTATTTCTATAAAATAGGAATAATATTGAATGTTTACAGATCTTTCTTGAATTTGACTTCTCTTAGGAAAACAACTATTTGAGAAAGAAGAACAATAAAGGTTAGGTGATGGAAAACAGATTTAGTTACCCATCGGTGGCTTGTGTACACAGTACTCTTTATCTCTCCTGTTACCACTATAGAACAAATTTTCTCCCCCAAATTAATGTTTGCAATAGATCAGATGCAGTCATGCTGCACAGTTCCTGACCTCATGATAAAAAAAGAGGAAGTAATTTAATTTTAAAAGGAGGGTTGCTCCTCTCTAGCTTCAGATTGCAATGGAGAAGAGGTCCTTGTCTCTCTCTAGGCCTTGCTCTGGCTGCATTCAACACTATGAATTTTTCCATATTTGTAGGCTTACTATGATACATTGTGTAACTTCTGATAGCTACTAGCCCTATGAGAGAACTGAGCAGTCAAAGTTTGAAGCAATTGTGGGTTCAGTATTTACAAATAATTCCTAAGTCTAGTTTTATTGCAATTGCATGCCCTGCATTGCAGATTAACAAATCAATTGATATAGATATTTAAAAGCTCGTTTAAAATGTGCAGAAATATTACCCAAAACAAATGTCTGAAAGGAGCAATAATGTATCTCTACTGAATGAAACACAATCATTCACTCTCTTATTATACAACTTCAGATAAATTAGACTCTTTAGTCAATTTCTATCTTTGTTCAATGATCACAATAATAGTAGGTATTGTGATTGTGAAGAATGGCTTAGTATAACATATACTAATATACCTATATCTATATCTATCTATCTATCTATCTATCTATCTATCTATCTATATATCACTGTGTCTGAGACATAAAAAAGAAATTCTCCAAACTGAAAAATTATCAAAAATAAAAATTATCTGAATACGCGTTTCATGGCCCTCAGATATTCATCAATTTGTGAACTATATTCAGTTATTAAAAATGCAGTTTTAAATTTTATTTCTTGCAATTAAGAAAACTTTCCTTCTGGAATAGTGGAAAACATGCAATATTTTCTAGCACTATAGACTTAAATTTTAGTACAAACTTTATCACTGTGTTTCCTAGTAAAATCTTATATGCTTGTGCTACAGTTGCCTCATCTTCAATTTGGATGAGTTAAGATCTGCCATCTTCTTAATATGATTCTTATGATAATTAATTAGTGTTCCCAGCAGATTATCTTGTGATGCCGCATTCCGCTTCTGGGATTTTTGTGAATAGTCTTAGAATCTAATGTGGCTTGAGAAAGGGATACATCGATGCCCTTAATGCTAAGTAAAAGAGAAGGGAAAAGGTCAGGAAACAGAGTGATCTTTACCAGCCCATAGGAAAAAGCAAATTCTTTAGTCTGGCAATTCAAAGTCAGGGGCCAAGGTGGATTTCTGCTCCCCTCTGAGCACACTGACAGTAGTCACAGATGGCATTCATGGCCCACAAGGCAGCTCACAGAGGCATGGCAATGACCATGCTTATTCAGAGCATGGCTGACTGTGAGGCATCAGGCTTCCTCCTGAGATGGTGGCCCAGGACAGCCATCACAGCTGTAGACTTCAGAGAACATTAGCTTTAGAAGTAGCTTTTGAGGTCACATAACCCATCTTTTTCACAAACTGGCTACAGGGTTCCTACCTTTAAGCTCATGAGGGTACTTGCCACTATCTTGTCTTAAGCAATAGCTCTCCAATCCTTCAGGTGGCACCTTCCAGGGTAGATGCAACTCAGACTACATGACATGAATGAGTGTGTTCCCTTTTTAAGCTTGCTTCTTTATCAACCTTTGTCTTGTCATACTGATTTTCAACCATGAATTAGTAATTCCTGAAGTTTGAGGTACTGACTTTTCTTCTTTAGTCTTTGGTAGATATTTATTTCTATAGTTTTCAGAGTATGTATTTCATATTAGTGTAGAAAATCAGACTGTACTTGATATACATCACACATGAGGCAAGAGTAGCTCAGAAAGTTAAATGAAATTCCTTATTAATAATCCGGATAGAGCCGGGTGTGGTGGGTCACACCTGTAATCCCAGCACTCAGGAGGTTGAGACAGGAGGATCCTTGTGAGTTTGAGACCAGCCTGGGCTACAAAGTGAGCTCAAGGTCAGTCTGAACGGCATAGTGAGACCCTGTCTCAAAAAGGAAAGGTCTGGGGGAGTAGCTCAGTGGCCTAAGTGCCTGACTGGCAAGCTCAAGGTCATGAGTTCAATCCCTGGTGTCAAAAAAAAAAAAAGAAAAGAAAAGAAAAGAAAACCTGGATAGAGTATATTTTCCCAGTAAAGTGACTCAAGAACACATATTTATGTGTTAGAACCCCTTTATAGAGAGAGATTTCTTTGGCACGTATATTTTTATTGATATCTATTCATTCTGCCATCCTTCCTCAGCAGGCTGAAGATAAAGAGCAGATTTAATTTAGAAAGTATTGGCAAATAGTATTCCAATTATGTCTGGATCTTTATTAGAATTGATAACTACAAACAGTGTTGCTTAAGGAAAAGAATATAATTTTTTTATACAATTACCATTGAGATTGGTTAGTTTTGGTTGTGTTTGTTTTTGAAAATAAAGTTGCGGTGGAATACAGCCATGGGCACGTGTTCGTAGATTGTTTCTGACTGTTCTTCCACTGCTATGCTGAACCAGAATCACTGCTCCAGAGACAGCATGGCTTAGAGAATCAAGTTGTCTGGCTTTTACAAAGCAGAATTTGCCAACCCTGTGTTACTGAACAGAGAGCATACAGGACCCAAACTATGTAGTGTGTCTGTGTCTAACAGAGATCTGCTAATATAATTCTTTTTTTAAACGTTTGAAACATAAAGGAGCTTCATAGGTTTATTACAACTATGTGAAATTTTTATGGGTAATTGACTTACTACAATTATTTTGCCTGATTTGACAATCTCAAAAGATACAGACCACTATTAAGTAAAAACAAAAAGAAAAAAAGAAGAAAAATGATAAAAACATCTCAAAAACAAAAACAACTAAGTAAGAGCGTTACCACTGAAACATAACTATACCCTTGGTTTTCCAAGGAACAGGTTAAAGACAGGTCTTTAACCTCCCGCTTGTTCATGGAAGAACCTAACAACAAAATAATACACACGGATAGTGTGGAATGATCTTGATTGCACCAAAAGGACCTTGGTAGTAGTTCATTTAGAATTTGGAATTGTGACCCTGCACATATTTATCTCATGTGAATTCAATTGTTATTTCCCTGTCATTCTAATGTAACAGAGTTCCTCATGGAGAAGAACTGTATTTTTGCTTTTTGTCTTTATTTTACTCTGTTGCTTCAACACCTAGCACAACATCAGACACTCAGTATATGCTTCCTGAATTGAATGGCATCGGTAGCATTTATCACAAATAACAAACACTACTCAGGTTAACCTTCCAGGCCTTCTAATCACTTCATTCCTTCTCAGCCTCTCCTCTAGAAGCTGAAAGGCTGCTGTTACTGAACCATTATCTCCTGCAGTAGGATGGGCTAGGTGAGGGTTTGATCAATGACACCCAAGAAGAAATATACAGCACTGCTTCTTAAGCCTGTGTTGGTTTGAGTAACTATTTCTTGAAAACAAAGCATATCTGGTTGTCTCAAAACTCTTGGTGATAAAATTACCAAGCATGGAATTTACTAGATTTACAATTTTCCCCAGTTATCCCTATATAAATATTGGGGTGTCCAGTGACTAAGCTAGTTGTGACACACTAGGAAAGCCTCATACTTCCAGGGTATCTTTTCAGGAAGATAATAATAGAGATGAGAAATAACAATTTTATTGCTTTTGCAGAGAGTTGGGCCTTTGTGTGTGAAATCTTATGAAATCTATACAATGGCATGCTAAAGTGATATTGTTAGCACATAGTCTATACCCGTATGTCAGAGAGGTCAAAACATTTGTTAAAAGGCACACACCCAAGAAGCAATGAAAGTACAATTCAAAGGAAATATTGTAGAACTCTAAAATTCATATTGATTCTGAAATGTCAGTCTGCTTTTCAAAGAAATGAGCCCTTGCTCATTCCTACATTATCTATGAACTACCAGAGAAGCAAATTTGAATGAAACACTCCTTGTGAAGAAAAATCAAATTCATCTCAAGATAGAGGCTTCTCAATGCAGAGAACTTAAGCTTCATATTTCAAATTTGACTGATATTGCCAAACAAAGGCATTTCTTTTTTCCAATAGGAATCTCACAATTCAGTGAATCACCAAGACAAATCACCAAGCATGCCTTGATGTACAGCACTGAAGAGAAAGAGCCTTCTGTAACCTGTCTTTTTGATATGTACAAAGAGAAGGAAATGATCAGTTGTGTCAACATAAATAATTATGCTGCTGTGAACTCAAGTATATCTCCAGTAAATTCTTCCATTAAAGTCTTAACTATCTTGCAATTTTGTTAGGAGAGCAGGACTTTGGATGGTTGTCATATTTAGTTGAATTCATAAAGATAGAATACTCATGCAATGAGTGCCCTTGTAAGAAGAGACACCAGAGCTCTCTCTGTCTCTCTCTCTCTCTGTCTCTCTCTGCCTATTTCTCTGCCTTCCCTTCTCCCCCTCTTCCCTCTCTCTCTCTCTCCTAACCCCATGAGGATGTAGAGAGAAGTTAAGATATCTTTAAACCACGCTGAGAGCCATTACCATGGCTCAACCATGGTGGCAAATTGATCTTGGACTTCTAAACTCCAACACTGTGAGAAATAAATTACTGTTGTTTAAACTACCTAGTCTAGGCTATTTTATTACAGCAGTCTAAGCTAAGAAAGATCCATTCATTCTTCTACTTATCTTTTTGTAAGTAGAAAGAGAGGAAAAAGGAACCAAAATCACACCATATGTTCTCAGTCCTACTCTATCCATTTTTAGAAGGCCAATTTTTTAATCCACATTTCAGAAGGTGATTTAGAAAAAGAAAGTAAACAAAAGAAAACATTGTGGGAATGATGACTGGGGTTAGGAACTATTCCCCAGAAGCAATAACTATTTCCCTTTTGTATGCTTATTGCCATCATTATTGTCTCATGTATGCTTCTCCACAGGCAGTGCACCATGATTTATTTTGTTGGGTTCAAAGCCTTAGTAGTGTCATACACCAAAGTTCTGGTTTCCCCCCAGCATCAGAGGAAGAAAGCTCTTTAAATGGCAAAATACAGCATGTTTAACCTCTACTAAAGAATGGCAGTGAAGGAGAGAATAAAAAGATGAGGGATTTCATTTTATAAATCAAATGATAGTACTTATGGTGGAACGATGAGTATAGTTCTTTTCTAATGCTAATTTTCTTTCTTTTTTAAAAAAATTGAACAGATAAAAGTGGCTTACCTGAAATTAACATGGAATGATGAAACAATCTTAAGCCTTCAGATGAGCAATCCTGAAATACAGTACTTGCACTTACTAGACATTTTTGATGATGTCAAGGGATAATAATTAAAACTCAACTGAACTTTGTTTATAATGGTAAGGATTTCCAAGAATAAGATTCCCTACCCAAGAGTACTATCTTCAATATGGCCAGTTGGATACAATTATTACCTCCAACTTACGTATAGGAAAAGTGAACCAAAAGAAATTTGTGTTTCTTGGCCCTCATTACTCCTCTAGTGTTTCATGCATTTAGGCTACAGCCAAGAACTTTGGAATCCATTTCTAGTGCTCTTTTCAGCTTGCTATGTTATCTTGCAATAGGGGTTTTGCTGGTGATTGTAGCGGCAAGAATGATAATGAGAAAGAGAAGCCAGGACAGTTTGTCTAAGCATATCCAAATGCATGGTTTATAAAAATGAAAGAACACGACTATTCAATATTGTTTTTGAACATCTGAATTTGGCAGAATGGGTTTGCTCTTGGAGAAACTCATACCAGTTGGAAACATCTAACGGTCAGAGAGAAACTTGGAGGTGATCTTTCACAAATAATCATCCAGTATCTGCATGCCCTCCATCAAGTATTTGTCTTCTTTCTAAAACTCTATAGAGAGCATGAACTCCCTCTTTCTTTCAGATGCTATTTAATCTTAGGTCATCTCTGTTTGAAATAATGCATTATTGTTTTGTTTAGTGTAGGTTCTTTAGGCAGATCATATTGAATCTGATATTGACACTCTCAATAACTTATTGTAATTACTGGAATCAGAGTGACTTCACTTGTATGGGCTTTAGTTTCTTCACTGACAAATGGCAATAATATTGAACTTAATTGATAGTATCATGTTGGGAACCACAAATTCACAATGGCTAATTTTGCATACTTCTCTAAGGGATAAAATGGAGGCTTGGGATTATCAGTACCACCTATCTGAGATTTCCCATTGACTCTTCTTAAGATCATCTATGCCCTCTTGAGTCATCACAGGATTATACTCCAGGACAAGATATTTCCTAGCATGTGACCATCTACACCTTCTTTAGTCATGCCAGGATTATACTTGTTCATAAATTCATAAACCTCTGAGTCTTCCACTGAAATGGAATCTTTTGCTAACCCTGCCTATCATTATGTACACCCAATAAATAGTGACTGTTTAGGAATGTGAGGAGGAAGATCTGTCTGGAGACAGACTTCCCAACCATTCATGTATTACTAACTTGTCTGTTTTTTATTTTTCTTGCCATATCCTTAACACAGATAATTGGGACTCTTCCCCAAGTCCCTGATAGTATCATTCTGTTGATTAAATTTTTAAATGCATAAGCATCAGTCAGAACACTATGTTCTACATAAGTGCTCAATGTTGACATATAAGTATACGTATATATAGATAATTATTACTACTGTACAATTATAAATTAGTATGATAATAATTGTAATAATATTTAGAGTAGTGATCATAGATTTATCTCACTTGTAGGTATAATGTTGGTTCTTGTCAGTTCTGCTCTACTGGACTTACAAAGTGAATGTGTAATTATTCTTTTATTTCTCTGATGCATGATCTGAGAAGACAGGCTTTCTGATACTGGGGGCCATCACTTTACCAGCATCACAAAAGTTAATGCTGGAATGAGAAACAAACACTGACTCTCAGCTCAGGATTCTTCCTCACATAACTGATCTGTTGAACTTTAAAAACTGCACCTTGCTCAAATCTTTTTGTAGCATTCAATCCATTTTTTCCTGGGTACTGCCTTTAATATTCCTTGAAACTACAATTGAAATGAACTTATTCAGTAACACTATGAACCAAAATTTGATGCTTATTTAATGTTATGAGATTTTTCATTTCAACATTAAGAAATTAATTTCACAGTGACCCAAGGAAAGAAAAAATGATTCTATTATTAAATATTATATGCAATGCTTTTCTATAATTTAGATGATGCAAACTTATTAAAGGTAAGGTAAACTTACTAAATGCAATAGTAATGCCATATTAACACATGCGTATAAACTGAAGATTGTTTTCCTTGTGAACGTGGCAAGTTGATGACAAAAATGTCACACACTGAGAGCAACCAGAACATTCAATTATTCTTCTCATAGCCATAAAAAAGCATTTGGATCCGATGGAAAAGTAGTGAGGACTTGCAGTTGGCAGAGTTGCATTTGAAGCTCATCCTAAGACATGGCCTGTCCAACGAGCTGCCTTCCAAGGCAGCATGTGCAGCACTCTACACATAAGATGCATGGCGATGTTGTCCTTCCTTGAGCATAGGCTGGTTGTTCTGCTCACCACCCTATTCCCAGGAGCCAGAGCAGCTGTAGTTAACACATGATTGGTGGACCAATAAATATGTTTCATGAAATAAGAAAGGAATGTCAGCTCCTTTCTCACTTCGGATTTTTTTTTTCTCTAGCTGGCATACCTTCCAACTTCAGCCTCTCAAGTGGATTTAACCTCCCCTATGACCTTTTGTAAACACTTCTGAATTTTCATTCTAAATGAGGCAAAAGGTGTGATAGCAGTTATCATTCATGTATTTGATAATTCCACAATCATTGATGACCATTACACACTATGATTATAAAGTTAAATGAGAACTGTTACTTCTCTTCATATATTTCCCCTACTTTTGTTTGTACAATCCACTGTATCCAAACTAAACTTATTTTCAGTCTCTAGATTATGTCATGTTTTCTCCCATGCATAGGCCATACCACTAGGAACTTCTCCTCTTCTCCTGTCTTCCACCTTTGAAAGGAAGCCTTCTCTGGTTGCTCCAAAACAGGTTAGATGCTTCTCCATGTACAATTAAGTACTTACTGCACTTAACTTTAATTGCTTGACTTTTTCTTTTTATGACTCTTCCTAGATTCTTTAGACTCTAAGTTCTGTGAAGGTATTTATTGTGCCTAAATTCTCATAGCAAGTAAATAGAATGTCCACTTTGAGGATCAACATATCAATGTATGTCAGAATTAAGGTATTAGTCCATGTGCATGCAAACATGCACACACACACACTTCACATACTTTAAAGTCCCACTTTTACAGATGAGTAACCCATCACTCAAAGAAACAGTAATCTCCCCAAGATCTCCAAGCCAACTAGGGCAAAATTAGAATGGTCATTCTACTTTTCTTCCTTTCATATTATATTACTCCTTTTCCAGCAAAATATTATTTTAATAAGGAACAAAGATTTATATTAAATTGTTCAAGCTCTAAACACTGTAAAAAGTTTAAGCATAAATCGAGATATATCTATTGTACATTTTGGATCTTATTGCTCCTTCAGTTTTTTTATTATTATTTTTTACACTAGGGAGACAATATGATATTTACAAATGTGAGTCTGATTTATTTCACTTATGAGTATAGTTTCAAGTTGCCTCTATTTACCTGTAAAGGCCTCAAGATTATATTTTTTATAGCTGAGTAATATCCCATTGTATAAAAATACCACATCTTTTTTATCCATTCTGTGATTGACGGGCATCTGAGTTGTTTCCAAGATTTAGCTATTAACAATTGTGCTGCTATAAACATGGGTGCACATATATCACTGTGGTATGATGATTTTAATTCTTTTGGGAAGATACCCAGAAGGGGAATAGCTAGGTTGAATAGGACCTCCAATTCTAGTTTTCTGAGGAATCACCATACTGATTTCCATAGTGGCTGTATCACTCTACACTCCCACCAACAGTGGATAAGGGTTCCTTTTTCCCCACAGCCGCACCAACATTTGTTATGGGTTGATTTTTTGATGGCAGCCATTCTTTGTGGAGTGAGATGGAATCTCAGTGTTGTTTTAATTTGCATTTCTCAAATGACCAGTGCTGTTGAACGTTTCTTCATGTATTTATTGCCATTTCTATTTCATCTGAGAAGTGCGTGCTTGTCTCAGATGCCCATTTTTGGATTGGGTCTTTGAATCTGAGAGGCCTGATGATAGAAAGGACTCAAAAGGAAAGAACAACTGGGATAGGGAAAAGGAGAAATAGAAGAAAGGAAAAGATTATATGTATGTAGGTTTACATATAACTGTATGTATGTATACATGTGCAAGATAACTGTACTACTAATCTCTGTTAATCAAAAAGAACAATTTGTGCTGTCATTGTCTGATTGTTTGATCATTTTTATGCCTAGATTTTGTAACCTGAACAACTATTTCTAAGACAATAATATGGAATGTATTAACTAGTGCTGATTTCTTACTGCTTTTTTTTAAAATTCTGTATTATTTGTATCCTATTTTCTGTTTTGCTTTCTAAAAAAAAAAACTAAAAAAAAACCTAAAAAAGTAAATTGAAATATATAAGGTA
The DNA here is from genome assembly GCA_004365215.1 of Cuniculus paca. NCBI lineage: Eukaryota > Metazoa > Chordata > Mammalia > Rodentia > Cuniculidae > Cuniculus > Cuniculus paca. The sequence goes on from RJWT010011814.1 coordinate 20,115, forward strand.
TAGGTATTTTTCAGTGACTTCTTCTAAAGCTTATCATTAAAGAAATTTTCCTAAAACTTCTGTTTGCATGACTGATCATGAATATATTACTAAGTATGAATTTTATAATATCCTTTTGTGGGGAGGGATACTAAGGATTGAACCCAGAGCTTTCACACTGAGCTACATTCCCAGGCCTTATTTTATATTTTATTTTGAGGCAGGGTCTCATGATGTCATTAAGTTGCTCAGAGTAGGCTCATACTTGCCATCTTTGTGCCTCAGCATCTCAGAGTACTGGGATTACAGGTATATGTCACAACTCCTAACTGATATATCTTGAGAACATACAAAAGGCAATCATATTTGAGAATCTTCCATGTGGTCTTCTGTCTTTGATGAAAATCACACAATTAACTTAAATTATTATAATACAACCCCATAGAAACTGTTTGTTATTTTTCTTTTACCATAGAAAACGAGCATTGGTGGTTTAGTGGTGAACACAGCTGCCATCCAGTAGAAAAAATGAGATTAAACTGAATCATTTACCAAAGTCCATTTATCCACTAAATAGCAGATGAGAAATAGGTAATCAGGTCTGTCTACTGAAAAGCACGCTTTTCTCTATTTTGTTTTTCAATTATGCCTCTGCAAGTCCAGAGTACATGACACAAAAGATTGTCTTTTGTCATTCAGCTGAATAATAGTTCTCACTGAAGGGGTCAAACTTCATTTACTTCTTTGACAATGTAAAGCGTTGGGGCAAAAAATAAGTTTGGAAAACACTTTTTGTTTCTAAAAATATGTGCATGTGTGTGCGTGCACACACGTGGGTTTGTGTATTTGTGTGAGTCGAGGAAGAACAGTTTCAAACATTGCATTTATTTTTGAATTTTTAATTGGCATAGCAGTGTGCAATCATTTATATTCCACACTAGACTGCTGTGAACAAGAATGCATTCTACCTAAATTAGACTACAAAATCTCAAAGAGTTTTATAAACAAATAAGAATATTTATTCAATTTTGCTTTGCAGTCTATTATAACAAAACAAAGTGACCCTCTTTTCTTGAAAACTGTAAAATCAGCCAGTACTTAATGTTTTTCTTCACTGCCTTGTGTATATACACAGGAAAGGGAAAAAAAGTGTCTCAGTACAAATTTAGACTTCTTGGCCTCGATGTCATCAAAAGCTCTTAGAATTTTTGAAAAGGAAATCAATGTCCTCTAAGATTAAAGTTTTGAGGCACACTAAATCTGATGTTGAGTGATAACTAAGACTGTGTCCATGTATGTGGACAGAAAATATTGGCAAACCTTAAACTTTATCTCTCTTATTCTTAAATAAGAGTGTATTATGCCAATGGTTTATAAATATAACCTTATACATTCATGCAACTTCCTGGATTGGACTGATCTGCTTCTCTAGAATAATATACCTTGTGAATCATGCACACAGAGAATAATCTGCCCTCGCATATTTTTTTACTCATTTAACGTTTGTCTTTGTATCTATTTCCGGTTTTCAGAACCATTATATTCTGTGGGCCAAACATTTATGCACTATGGGACTTAGTTTGGTCTCCACCAGAAACAAACACTCAAATGTATTTGTTGAAGAGTAAACACAACTGTGGGTGAGCAAAAGATGTAGAATAGGCCTGAAAGAGGACCTGAAATGCGACTCAGTAGTATTAAAACTTCAGACTGTTTATGGAGAATTCTGGAATTGTATTATTCTTTCATAGGTGGTTCACCTTAAGGAAAATGGATGGTTTTAACCAATTCATGAGTCAATCATTGATGCAAGCTGTCCCTGGAGCATAGGTGCAGTCTTGAGAAAGACAAAGGTCTTGAAGCTTAAAAGCTTTGAGATTGAAGGCAGTTTCCAGAGAGATTCTTTCAAGAACCATCAGCTGCCAACAGGTTCAACACCAGGGGGATGTGCACCCCCATCCTGAAGGGAAGACGTGGAATGCACACCACAGCACCTCCTAGAGCATGTAACAGTGTTCACAGTATGAATCAAGCAATATGTGCTGCTAGGTAACAAAAATAAATAAATAAAGCAAAAATACAGAGCCAAGATGCTTAGATCATGACTTTAGAGTCACATGAGGGATCATTTCTTTATCCCAATGAAAAGAAAGATGAGTAGAGGGAGGAGAGAGAGTTGGAGGAGTTAGGAACAGAAAGTGTGAACCTGAATTTTACCCATTTTGTTTTTTTCAAATATGCTTTGTCATCACAATAAGATGATCTATGAATTTTCAAAATATGTTGGCCAGTAAATATTATATGTCTGACTGAACTAAAAATCTAAGAACAGCATAGCCTTTGTAAAACACTAGGAGTAGCTAATTGATTCTCTCTCTCTCTTTCTCTCTCTCTCTCTGCTTCCTTCCTTCTTGCTACTAAGAATTAAACCCAAACCCAGGGCTTTTGCACTAAGCTATATATCCTGACTTTTTGTTTTACTTTTCTTTTCTTTTTTTCTTTTCTTTTTTTCTTTTGGCAGGATCTTGCTAAGTTGTACAGGTTGCACTTGAACTTGCGATCCTCCTGTCTCAGCTTCTTAGAGGTTCGGGCTTACAGGTGTGTACCGCCAACGCTGGCAATGTCATTCATGTCTTGGAGGCCAGAGAAATGTATTATGAAATTGGTAACTTTTAGATTCATGAGAATGAATCCACCTCCTTGTTCTTCTCCTCATTAACAACAAGAGAAGTCCCTCTTGGCCATTCTTAGCACTAATGTCCCAGCAACCCCTCATCACTTCTGCCAGGACTAGGTTAACATGGTCTAATTGACCATTCCCTGTTTCTTTGAAGGTCTCACTACCACTCCATTGTAAATATTCAAACT
>RJWT010011815.1:0-22948 GCA_004365215.1 Cuniculus paca
ACTGAGCAGAGGGCAAAGGACAAGTTTCAGCTCTTACACATCTGGTTAAGGGCGCTGGTCTTCGGTGTGGAACTTGTGGCGGGCGGGCGGAAGGAGAGCAGTGCAGTTTGTCAAGCTGTGGCAGTTTGTTATCTTGGTGGCCCTGCTCAGTCCTAACAGGATGTCACAGGAGCAGGGGGTTACTGGTTCACTGCTTTGAAAACTGTATTTTCCTGCTCTTATATCTTTACAGACTCTTTGACATTATTAAGAAAGTATCATTATCAATATTTGCATACTAAAACAGCATTGTAAAGACTTTCTCTTTAAACATAATTGTAGTTTCATGTGCAGCTGAAAGAAGAGGCCTTTATAACCACAACCGTATCTTCTATTCTGCCCCTAATCCCAGAAACCTCTAATCTGCCTTCCATTTCTGCAGTTGTCATTTTAAAATGTTACCAATTAGGTAATAAATTATGGTTTCCAGGAGAGTGGCTATTCTCCTGCTGCGTAAGTCCAAGAGTCATCTAATTTTTTGTATCGGTAGTTGATGCCTTTGTTCCATGGCATGTATGTACTGGTTTAACCAGCCGCTGTCTGGGCTGATTCCAGTTGGCTTTAAAAAATGAAAAACTGCCATGAATATTTGAGAACAGGTCTTTGTATGAACATAAGTGTTCGTCTTTCTGGGTAAATGGTATGAGTGTAATTCCTGGGTCACATAGTAGCTACATACTTAGTTTTTAAAGAAACTGTCAAACTCTTTTCCAAAATGGGTGCCCCATTTTACATCCCCACCAAAACTGTCTGAGTGATCCAGTTTTCTCTTCCTCTTCACCAGCATTTGATACTGTCACAATGTTTTTTAGCTGTTCTGACAGCTGTGTTGTGATCTTTTTGTGGTTTTTTAATTATCATTTCCTTAATGGCTGATGATACTGAACATCTTTCCATGTGTCTATATGCCATATATATTATTTGGTTAAATCCCAATTTATGTCTTTTGCCCATTTTCTGATTTGTTTTTTAACTGTCAAGTTTTGAGGGCTCTTATTCTAAAGTAGTTTTGTATTTTATATGTAGGTCTGTGGTCTGCATTGAGTTAATGTCTGTATGAGCCATAAAGTTTGGTCAAGTTTCTTGCAGGGCAACACATGCTAGCTAATTGCTCTAATTACACTGTTGAGAAAGCTGTCTTTACTCCACTGAGTTGTACCATTGTCAGAGTCAGTTGAGCATATGTGTGTGGGTCTGTTTCTGGGTTCTCTTTGCAGTTCCTTTGAGCTATGTATTTCTGTGTTTCTTTATCAGTAAAACCATTATTTAGTTACTGTATGCCTTACGTTGCATAGAAAGTTTTCTTCCACTTTATTCTTCTTTTTCAAGTTTTAGGTGTTCCCTGTAAATTTTAGTATAAGCTTATCTTTTCAATGGAAAATCTTTGTGGGATTTTAATGGGAATTTCACTGAATTCTCAACTGTTAAAAATACATACTGAAATATTTGTGGAAGAAATTAAATGATTTTTATGTAGGATTTGCTTCAGAATAATTGGGGACCAGTGAGAATAAGTGAGTGGAAACAAGATTGGCCATGATGATGGATACAGTACACAAAATGTTTTAGTGTTGTTAGACCTAAAGTCATAAAATGTCTACTGAAATCTTGTTGTCTGTGCACAGAGTATGAATTTGATATTATCTACTTGTCCCTTTTGAAAGGTTTTACCTAAGTTTCTAGAAGATAAAGCAGTAATTATTGGTTAGCCTGATGCTACTGGGTGTATCCACAGTAAATATAACTTGAGCTTTGTTTCATATCCTAGGTACAGCTGAGAAGGATCTAGAAAGTGCTAAACTTGTACAGATTTTACACAGACTATTAGCAGATGAGAGAAGTGCTCCTGAAATCAAATACAATTCCATGGTCCTGACCTGTGCACTCATGGGATCTGGTAAGTGTGTCTTCATCATCTAATGCCCACTAATATACCCTTGATGTCAAATATTAAACATACGGTAATACTAAATGCTGACTTTGCATTTAAAAAACATTAGAAATTAATTTATGGAGATGAGATTACTTTTGCACAAAATATTAACAAGATTCTCAATATTAGAAATACCATAAAAATAGGCAAAAATCAGATTAATTATAAATTTCACTAACCTTAAAATGTTGTTTTATATAAAAAGCAAATTCATATTTTGTGTGGTACAATATCAGCAAAGGAATTCGTTCAAGAAATCATTGGTATATATACTATACATGGCCCTAGTAATTGTATTTTACTGTCGCATAGGGTGCTCTTCTACAATGCCATTTAGACCCTGTTAGTTGGGAGTGGTATCCAACTTCCTTTATTTTTGTTGATTTTCTGACTGTCAACTGTTGAAAAGAGGGGTATTGTCTTCTCCAACTATAATTGTAAATTTGTGGGTTTTTTCCTTATTTCCATCAGTTTTTTTTTTCTTCACATATTTTTCTACTCCATTGTTAGGTGCATGCAATGTTAGGATTGCTGTGCCTTGTTGGTAGATTAATCCTTCTGTAATATCCCTCTCTGTCCCTGCTAACTTTGCTTGCTCTGAAGTCTCCTTTATCTGATACTAACATAACTTCTTTCTTTTGAAGAGCATTTATGTTCTTTTTTCACTCTTTAGTTTCAACTTGATGTGTAGTTACAGTTGAAGTGTCTCGTAGACAGTATGTAGTTGTCTGATGTTTTGTGATCCACTGTGCTGAGAGTTTTTATTTGATGCATTTAGACCATTTACATTTAATGTAATGATTGATATATTATGACACAGTTTTATTTTTGTTTTCTAGTCTTTTCTTTTTCTGTTTTCTTTTTATTTCTATGGGTTGCCTAAAAGTTTTTAGACCCTTTACTCTCATATATTTATAATTGTCTCAACTATTTCTTCTATATTTAAAGCTGAATTAAACAATGTTATTTTTGTTTCATGTATCAAAATTTGAAATACTCTTAGGAAAAGTCTACTGTATTTGCCCACTTTTAAAATTTGTTTTATTTTTGTTTTTATTTAAAATCATACCCTTCCTATTTAGAAGCCATTATTTTGTGTGGGCATACTAGCAACACATTCTCTTAGTTTTCCCTCAATTGAGAATGTCTTATTTTGCTTCATTCCTGAAAAATACTTTCCCTGAATAGGATTCTGGATTCACACTTCTTTTGTGTTCTTGAAAAAATATTATGCCATTTTCTTATGGCCTCCTCTTTTCTGTTGTTATGTCTTAAAGTTCACTTATTATTTCCTCTCTCCCCTCCATTCCAGTGTTGAAACTATTGAGTTTATTTCAGTTATTGTTCTAAAATAATTACTGTTTCGGTTGTAAGATCTCAACTTATTTCTTCTTGTATCTTCTGTTTCCTTGCTGAGATTTCCTAGTTTTTAAATTTGTTTTGAGCATATTTGTAGTTGTTTGTTGAAGCACTTTTTAGTTGCAGTCAAAATACACAAAATACAGCACAGTAGTAACAGTAATTTGAACCATTTTTAGGTGTGCAGCACTGGATTAAGTGTATTCATGTTGCTCTGGAACTGTCACTGCCATATTTACCAGACTGTTTTCCAGAGGGAAACTCTGTCTGTTGAGCTGTAATTTCTCATTGACCCCTACGCTTGCCTCTTGCTGCCACAATTCTGGTTTCCACCTCTGAGTTTTGACTGTTCTGGCATCTCATATAAGTGGAATGATAAAATGTTTGTCCTTTGTATTTGGCTTATTGTCCTCAGTGTAGATTTATTTAAGGTTCATCAGTAGTGTAGCACATGTCAAAATTCCATTTCTTTTTTAAGGCTCAGTGTTCCATTGTATGTGTGTATAGATTTTGTTCATTCCTCCATGGACGGACATTTGGGTTGTTTCCACCTTTTGGCTTACTTATAAATAAAGCTGTTGTGAGCATTGGTATAAAAATACAATAAAAATCCCTGCTTTCAATTTCTTTTGGTTATATACACAGAAGTACAATTGCTGGATCATGTGGTAATTCTGTATTTATTTATTTATTTATTTATTTGCGGCACCGGAGATTGAACTCACCACCTTGCGCTTGCCAGGCAGGCACTTAGGCTGCTGAGCTAGATCCCCGGCCCTGTATTTAATTTTTTAAGGAGCTGCCATACAGTGACTGAGTCATGTAACATTTCCACCTGTGGTGCACATGGGTTCCACTTTCTTAGCGTCCTCACCACTTGTTATTTATTGTTTTTCCTGATAATAAGCATCAAAATGCATGTGAGGTGTAGTGTCTTACTATGTCATTGATTTACATTTTATTATGATTAGTAATATGGGGGACCTTTTCATGTGCTCACTGGTCATTTATCTTTTTATGGAAAAATGTACACTCAAGTAATTTGCCCATTTTTTAAATTGAAATTTAGTTTTTTGGGGTTTTTTGGGGGGGAGGGTTACTCTGTTTAATGTTCTTTGATGCACAAAATTTATTTTGATGAAATCCACTTTTTTATTCTTTTGTTACTTGTACTTTCGGTGTCATATCTAAGAAATCATTGCTAAGTCTACTGTCATGAAGTGTGAATTTATTTTTGTATATAGTGTAAGGTAAGAATTAATTTCTTTTTTTTTGCACATGGATATTCAGTTTCTTCAACACCATGTGTTGAAAATACCACCCTTTCTACCTCAGTGGTCTGGGTGCCTTCCTTGAAATCTTCAGCCACATATGTGAGGATGATACCTGGGTTCCTCATTGTCTTCTCTTGGTCTGTGTATCTGTTTTTATGCCAATACCATATTCTTTTGATAATTTCAGCTTTACAATTTGATTTTGAAATAAAGGAAATGTGAGAACAATTTTATTCTTATTATTCAACATTGTTTGGTAGGTTTGGGGTCCTTTGAGATTCCATATGAATTTTAGGATGAATTTTTCTCTTTCCACTAAAAACGTTCGTCAGTTTTGGGTGTCATTCACATCAAAATAAACATGTCAGTTTGGGTTGTGATTAGATACTAGAAAAAGCTACTGGACCTCATTGTTTGTAATGGTTTCTAAGACTCTTAACAGGAATCCTATATTTTCCTATAATTAAGATTAAATGGAGCAAGAAAATGAGAGAGAGAATAGGAAATCTGAAAAGGGGCCCTGTATCATAGAAATTTATTGAAACATGTGAAATATAAACTTTTCATTTTCTATAAAATTAATTTGAAACATTCTAAAGTTTCGCAGTGAATGATTGGACCTCATGTTTGAACTGAGGATGGGGTTGTGTGTTTTTGAACCTTGAGATTATACAGTGAGTGGCATTTAATCATAAGACATTACCTTAGTAAACCTTAAGATGTAGAATTTGATTTGTATTTTTAAAAATTAGTAACTTCTCTGATTCATTCCTTCTCTTATAAGGATATCGTGCTACTGCTATGACTTTTTCTAGAATTGCACCTAGCTCCACTTCATGAAAATACGTATCTTGCACAGGTTAATATAGTCAGATTAGAACTTCCTAACGTAAAGCCTATTATCTTGGTTTTGTCTTCCAGAATCTCTATACAAAGAAGTGCAGGATTTGGCCTTTCTAGATGTTGTATCCAAACTTCGCAGTCATGAAAACAAAAGTGTTGCCCAGCAGGCTTCTCTCACAGAGCAGAGACTGGCCGTGGAGAGCTGAGAGCTGCCCCCCGGCACAGTGCGTCTCCCTGCTGCCGTCCTTCCGCCTCCGTCCACCGCCTCTCCCACCTCACTCGTGCATGCGTGTGATGTTCCAATGCCAACTGAAGACTGCTGTAGGTATCTGCCTAATCCGATTTCTAGCTCCCAGGCAGTGTGACCATGACCGTCCAGAAAGTCTCTGCCCATAATTGTTCTCTTGTACCCTGTTGCTTGAGCTCCATTAAGTAGAATGTGCATGTTGTAGTCCGATGATGATGTAAACTTGATACTACATACTGACTTGCTCCTCACATGTGGTAAACTATGTAATAATGTACTGGTAAATTAGAAACAGGATGTAGCAGGATTTGTCTAGCTTACTTAATTAAAGATGAAGTCGTATAGTTAAAAATAGTTCTATTTTTGGTGCTTGGGAAGCACAGTGACCAAAAAACCCAAAAAAACCGTGGCTACTCCTTCGTTAGTCCTGCCTACTAACGTCCAGCCCATGGTACCCAGCGTTAAATGAAATTCTAGCTTCCACTCTTCACCCTGCGGTTCCTCCTTTCTCCTAAGTGTGTAAACTGTCAGAACTGCCACCAGCTTGGCAAGACTTTGTGAGGTTTCTGATTCTGTACTTAATTGACAGGTAGCACAGTGCTGAAAACATACACAGTTTTCAGTGTGAGTAGAACTAAAGTGTTAAAAGAATTCCTGTAACACTGTATCATTCAGAGTTTGCCTATATTTTAAGATTCTGCCTATATTTTAAGATTCTGAGATATGTGTAGTTTCACCGCAGAACTTCATCTGTTGATCAGCATTGTCCAGCACCTGTCTTTAAGTAGTCATTTGGTATTTGTTTTCAACTGAGTACAGCCCATTGGGAAATGAAATTTTTTTTAATCATTCATATTGAAAGCAGGAAATGTCATCTTTTATAGTCTTTTTAAATCGTATGTTAGTAGGACATAGGAATAAAGAGGAAGGATAAGCTTGCCAGTGCTGAAGAACGGGTGGCGGGTTATAAAGCCATAGGAACCAGCGCAGCGCATTCTGCAGGCAGCCCCACACTGATCACCGTTGGAGTTTCCCCTACGCTTCCGCACCTGAACCGCATGAATCCTACAGGCTAGAAGCAAGCCACAACTCCAGAAGAGCCCCCTTGGCAAACGACAGTGTACCCTTCACTGCCACAACCACCACCAGATGGGTTTTTAGAGCTCTTGACACACCATCTTTGTAAGTCAGTCAAACATCCCTGGGACCCACTGCGTTCACCAACACCCCAGTTTGACCACTACTGGCCTAGTAGGGAGGGTGGGCCACTTTATGAAGGACTAGGGAGGGTAGAATGGGCTGCCAAGGAGGTGCCTGAGCACCTTCTTCTCAGCACGAGACCCCACACATCACAAGGTGATCTCAGTTGGAGTTGTGACTCTAAAACAGCTATCATTGAAGACAGTTAAAACTCAGTTTTTTGACTGACTGCTTTGATGCTCAAAGAAGGACTACTGTGCGTGCTTACGCTATACTTACTGTGAGAGTGATTTAGTTTATTGTCTTTCTCCTGGGCTGGATAGTGGACTATATTTTGTTAGGTTTTGAAAGCCATCTGTAATGTTGCATAATAGACTGTCCATATTAATAACTTAATAAATAGTATATCAAACTATAATGGCATCACTTGATTTACTTTTGTGTTTCACCTGTATTTCCAGCTCCTAGGACAGAGCATGATCATTGGTGGTGCTATGTGTTGAATGAATGGATGGATGAATGAACTCTTATGTCCATGACATTTCCAGATTGCCTGAATTTCAGATAGACTAATTGATAAGAGAATTTGAGACTTAAGAGAGTCTATCGCTTCAGATAAGTATTTTCTTAATAGTGGAGTCTACGCTTTTTAAAAAGCATTGAACAAATCTTTACAACAAAAATACCCTAAAATCATAGATTTGAAGAAAAGTCATCACGTACACCAGCCGCCAGCAATCAGTTCATTGTTATGCTGGGAGGGCCTGTCTGCAGTGAGACCAGGTGCAGCTTACAGGAAGATCTGAAGGGCGTGCCCTTACGATGCCGGGGTCACCACATGAGGTCGGGCACCGCTAAGCATGGCAGTCAGTGGAGAGCACCAGCATCACTACTGCTAACGCTTACTCTTGGTTCTAGAAGCCTCAATTAAATTGATTTGCTACCCATGATGAGTACATTTTAAGGGAAAGAACAGGAGGAGCAAGCAGCACAACAAAGCCCTCACTGTCGCTTGAGTCAGGAGGAAGATGCTGGAATGAAATGTTCTAGAATGTCCCCTTTTCCCCTCAGTTCCACTACCAACTTGAAATCTTGCTGACCACCTGCCCAGACCTTGTGTGCTAAAAAAAACTGATCACATATCAGCCCAGAGTTCAGTGTTTTCCTCCATCAAACGTGTTTTGAGCATACTGTGGTAACAATGGCTGTGCGGAACAAGACTGCAGTTAGAAAGTGATTTTCTCATAGATGAGTAAGTTGCAGCATTGTATGCAAGCTTTAGTGTGAAGTGATCTGAAGAGGCCTGCATGTGAAGAATTTAAGAAATGTTCTTTGGTATCATGGAGCTTTTCCAGCTCCCGTCAGTGTACAAGGTGTGTGGTAAGACATTTACCTAGGTAAAACATTTACTTACCTTTTGTTCAGTCATTACTAGAATCAGTAAGCTTAAAACCCACTCCCCTGTAGGAACCATGGCATTTGGGTTGTATAAGTATCTGGTGAACGGCACTTAATGCTTGGGATAAATCAGCTGTAGCCAAGAAAGCGAAGGCGTTTTTCATATGCAAGCGTGGCTTCTTCCTGTACCTGTGTAGATGCCACAGCGCTTCCCGAGTGTGTCTCTGGGTGACTGAAGTGTGCGGATGCTGCTATGAAGGTGCGGTGCAGAAGAGAGTGTGGTGTCTGAGCCCGGTGGCCAGTAGTTCCTAGTTCTGTTACCTGCTTTCTCTGGCTTTCATCAGGACCACAAGCTTGACTGGCCCTACTTTCCAGGATTTCTGTGACAGACTTTCAGAGATTCAAGATAAGGTTGAATAAAATTGAGATATCTTACAGCCTGAACTCTATTCTCCTGTTCTTCTGCCAGATTCCTACCTTCAATTCAAAGAGCAACCACAGATTGAGACAGTGCACCTCAGCGATCCAGGGCGCCTCAGGGTGCTCCTCGGAGCTCGGCACCGTCCTCCTCCACGGGCCATGGGGCGGCAGGGTAGGCGCTGTGCGGTCCTTGCCGCAGCACTGTCCTGTCTCGGGCTCCTCTGCCGAGTGGGCCATGAGAGTAGCTCAGTAACACTGTTTATCAGCATTACTTATTACTAAGTCAGAGTAAATAAGGCTGTGATATTAGGAATTCTCAGTATAGAACAGAACTATCAGACTGAGCTGTATAGCTATGGTCCAGAGGTGAAATTCTAACACTGCCTACTGTTTGTCCCAGTGGACAGGAACTTAATATTGTGACAACTCACTTCATACACAGTATTCAAGCTATGCTTCTACCAAATTTAAGCTGAGTAGGTCTGGCGCTTACATGCCCCCAACCGGTTCCCCCATCCCGGTTTTTCCTACAGACCTGTTGCTCTGCTTAGCAAGGGAAAGGTTGAGCCCCACTGCTCCTGCTCAAGGTTAAGGCCGGGCTGCCCCACCTGAGCGGGGTCACCGAGGTAGCCTCGGAAGGAGCATGCGCATGGGGGAGCTGTGGTGGGAAGGTGACCCTTTGTCTCTAGAAGTGCCAGGCTTTTACTCCTCCCCTGCCTCAGCGCAACCTGGGGGTGTGTACCAGGTGCTGGGGGGAGGGTGGCCCCTTGGCGAGCAGTTTTACTCAGCAGGCCTCAGCACAGGGCCCAAGCCACATTCTGCGTGTGTTAGACTTCTTAGTGTTAGTCACATGGATAGATAATTTTCTGATTTAGGGTTAAAAATTTTTATCTTCAAGAAAATGTAAAGCCTGATTCTATCATACTTTGAAGTCTCTTAGTTTCAGGTTTGGGATTTGGTTTTGTTTTTTTTTTGAGACAAGGTTTCACTGTGTATCCAGGTTGGCCTTGAACTCGCTATGTAGCCACCGCTGGCCATGGACTCAGCTATCCTCCTCCCTCGGCCTCCCAAGGCTGGAATTACAGGTGTGTGCTGCCACATCTGGCTCAGGAGTTTTTTTTAACTGACAATTTTAAAGATGTTTCGTTAGAGTTTGTCACTTGGGTGCACTGCAACTTCTACCCATGCATCCGGAACCTTTGGACATGGTTCGAGTTTTGAAACCAAAACCCGAAGGTAAGTTAGTGTTTTCTGATCCGGGAGCAATTCCAGAATCCAAACCCACGGCCCCACAGTCCCTGTCCACTCCGCCACGGCCCAGGCCTCGAGTCCGGGAGGCCTAGGCCTGGGGTCCCAGCTCAAGCACTACTGTGCAGCCACCAGAGAGGCCCACGGGCACCCGCAGAGTTGGGGTGGCTGCCCCAAGCCAATGGCCTCGGCCTCAGTGAGGCCTGCAGCCTCTGTCCTAGCCTTACCACCTGCTCCTGCCTTTCTAGGCCAGGGTCACCACCAGCCTTTACACGGGGTTTGCCTTGCTTGGTTCACAAGGTTTGTAAAGAAGGGGACGAACTGGGGAAGGAGGGAATGTATAGCTTAAATATTTAAAATTTAAACTATTTTACATAAAAATTTAGTTCTCTGACTTTTCTTTTAAAATACGAAAATCTAGCCAGATGTGATGGCATGGACCTGAACTCACAGCACTCTGGGAGGCTGAGACAGGAAGATTGCAAGTTTGAACCCAGCCCAGGCAACGTAGTGACTCCCCACAGGCTGCAGGCAGGCCTGCAGAGGTGCGCTCCTGGTTTGCAGCTGTCCATATTTCTGTGTTCCTGGCCTTCCTCAGACCGCAGCTGTCACAGCCTTCTGAGTCTCCTGAAGGGACAAACACGATGCCTTGGGTACCACATGCATCAAATGCATAGACGGCAAAGGCCTGAAGAGCCCTGGGGGCAGTGGGGCAGTGCATACTGAGCATGCGAGCTGCCTGGTTTTGTCCTCAGTGCACACAGGAGATGTGGTACCCACAAACAGCCTGGCCCTGCCCGGGACTCCTCTCCTTGCCTTTGCCCCAAAGCAACCAAAGGCTTGCGTGTGAGGCAGGGAGCAGGGGCAGTCTCGGAGCAGGCAGAGGGGAGTGATACAGGGGTATGGAACTCCCAACCTATGCGATGTCCAGTACAAGTGCATGTTCTCTAAAATCCAAGGATGAATTTTAGGAACTGAGAGGTCTCTGCCCTAGTGTAAACTACTGGACATTATGGCAATGGTCTAGCCTGACCACTACCCCTTCCCTCCGCCTCAGCCCAAGCGTGTGAAGAGAATTTCAATCAGTGTCTTGTGCATGATCAATGCTCACCCCAAGCCTCGCTTCCGGTCAGAGGTCATATAGCACCCCTCTGCCTCATTTATATCCAGTAGGAGACGGCTCAACTGCATGACTTGTACACTTCTCTGCGCATCGTCAGTGAAGGGTTTTTTCTCACTTTTTTTTCTTTTTTCTGCTTCTCTATTGCACAGAAATGCCCTAACATTTGGTGGGCGTGGCTTGGATTGACAGTGTGTGTTGGCTCCTGCGATTACCCCAGTATCCCTGTCTGTGAGCCACCCTTTCCTTGCTCTGGGACCTATTTGCCATTGCGTCCAACACCGACACACCTCATTTGTCACAGGTGGGCTACCGCTCCATCCGGAGTTTCCTGTTTCTGTTTCTCAGTCTATAACAGCCCTCATGCTCCTCGGCAGTTAGTGGAATTCAAAGTGCACAATACATATTGGGAAAATCAAAGGGGAATTATCTAAAAAGGGAAGGAAGTGGCCACTGTTAATCTTTTATCATGATTTGAAACTCATATTGTCTTCATTGTTCTGATTAGTTTCATTTTATTCTGATTTGATTTTATTATACTTGATGGCATGGACGGCTATTTTAAGGATAACAAAATATATAATTGCAGCCTTTGAGGTTGTCCAATTATCTTGTTTAGAAACCCTGTATGGCTTTCATTGTTTTGTTTTGATTGATTTTACTCTATTCTGTGTGGTTTGATTGTAATATGTCTGAAGGTGTAGGCAACTATTCTGAAGATAGCAAACATTATGGTAGCCAGTGCTGTTTTACTAGTATCTTGAAGTTCTGTATTGCTTACATTGTTCTGCTTGTTTTGTTTTGTTTACTGGTTTTATTTTGTTGTATTTTGTTTGATTTTACTTATCCCTGATGGTATGGGCAGGTACATTGCAGATAATAAGAGGCATTATGGTAGCCATTATCGATTGCTTTTTTTACCCTGTTTAGAAGTCATGTACCATATTCATTGTTTTATTGTGATTGACTCTACTGTTTTATTTTGTGTGGTTGTGTTCTTTTCAAAATAAAAAAAATAAGAAAAGAAAAAAATTCATGAGCTCACAAGGGAAACTTCTTAACCATCCCTTGGATCCTCTGGTCCCTGGGAACATGTCCTGTACTCTTGGTGATGGCTGATGAGAATGAGTGTTGGGACCTCTTTCATACTCTCAGAATAGGTGACGACCTCTTTTGGAAAGTGGGACCTAGGACAGCTTTCACGTTCCTTGGTCTGGGCTTATGGCTCTCATGTCCTAAGGCAAAACTGTTCTCTTGGCTCACCTCTAATTCGTTCACTATGGGGAGTACTATTTCCTGTCCCCCAAAAAACACGCCTCTGGGATGCCTGGTTTGTAAGCTTGGTGTTGTTGGTCTCTGGAAGGCTATACAAAGCAAAAAACCGATCTTTTATTTATGCAACTTTTGTCATGGCAATGGCAAGTCCACAGCAATCCTTTCTGTCCTGGCCTTTTTCACTCTGAGGATGTGCCCATCTCACTCTCTCCCTTCCTCTCCACTGGACCTCTTAGACCATGTCCCTCCCATCTTCACTTTCCCTTCCCTTTATCTCCAAGCACAAACCACTCAGCCTTCTCAACCTGAGGTTCCTGAGCCCCCTGCTGCATCCTTTTCCCTTTCCTCCCCACTAGCAGTCTCTAACTCACACTCCCTCTCCCCAGTCTGACTCCTCAGTTCCCTCAGCCTGAGCCATCTGTCCCATTGGACGGCTCCTCTCATGCCTCACTATTCTCCCCACTGGCTTACCACACTTGGTCTTGCGTCTCTCAGCCACCTAGGAAACTGCATGGTATTTGACTGCCATCTTGTGGTCCCATGCCACGTGGTCCTCAGCAGCCACCATCTTACAGTCCTCCACTAGCTATCTTGTGGGTCCCATGGTAACCAGCCACCACCTTTTGCTTCCCTGTTGCATGGTGAGAAATAGTCATCTTATTGTCGATCACCCTGTAGCTGCCCACAGACACCTGCAGGGCAGCTGGCTGCTTGGTGGCCATCTACACCTCCCACTCCACAGCCTTCTCAGTCTCAATCCCTACTCCCCCTTCAGGAACAGGGTGGTTCCTAGGGACTAGTTCATATTCATGTTCCTTTTTCTCTCACCAGCCTATCTCAGATTAACCATAGATTAGGTTCCTTTTCCTTTCACCCACAAACTTAAGAGAGTTTGAATTTATAGTTAATTGTTATGATTTACATTTCAAGGATATTTATATGATTCTGAACTCCACCCTCAGCTCACAAGAGAGGACTCAGCTATGAGAAAAAGTCAACTGTAGACATACGCTTGGTTTGCTATTCTTATTTCAAGAGATCTCTGTTAATTGACCTATGAAAAGGTTAATTCAAATTGGCCAAATATATTTGAGTGCACACTGTGTAAAATGTTTGTCTGTTAAACTGTGTAGTTTCTATATTCAATCTGTACAGATCGTCTATATATATATTTCTTTGTCATACCCACAAGCAGTTGTTCCTTTTGAGTTCAGCAATCTTTTTCTTTTGCATTTTCAGATCATTTAATCCAAGTTTGAGTTATAGATTTAAAAAGCATGCTTCTATCTGGGTTGCTAGCTGGTTAAGACAATGCTACTTGAGTCTCTCATTGTTTAAAAAATTAATGGGTTAAAAATTATTAAAATAAACGAAATCCCTTGGTGCGAGGAGAGATTTGACAAGACTTCAACTGATATATAAGAAAGCAGTCACCTCTTAACCTTTAATCAGTTCTTATTCATTAATTTTAAGCCCCAATAATCTTCATAGCCTTATGGGAGACACTCCAACTAAGACAATTCATTATTGCTGATCTTATGGTATATTCATGCCTTCAAGTATACAAATCTTCTAAAATATAAAATTGAGATTGTTTATGATGATTAACATCTTTCAGGTCCAGATATCTGCCTTTTTCTTGTATCCCAGCCAGGAGATTCAAGTCAAACCAACATGAGGTCACCAGTCAAATGATAATTTTTTAAACAAAAATTTATGTAATGTATAACAATGTCACAAATTTCTTCAATGATCTTATATCAAAAATGCAGATTCAGGTTGTTACAAAATGTCATCTCAAATGTTGAAAAACCCATGGTTAACAGAAAACAGCAGTTCCATTTAATGTTCTAACATGCTTGATAGTTGGACTAGTGTAAAACCAGACTCTCATAATGGGATAATTCTTATTAACTCTTATTTTATTTCTCAGTCTGCCCCTGACATTTTGAGAAAACTACAAAAGGCTGAACTTGGCCCTCAAACCTCACAGGGAGACCTTCTTAATATGGCTTTTCATGTTTTCAACAACAGAGATAAAACTCAAAAGGAGGAAAAAGCACAAGAAAAGAAACTCTCTGAATATCAATCTGATCTTTTAGCAGTGGCACTCAGCTCCTAAGACAGGTAAACCAAAACAAGGCAGAGCTGCCCAAGCCCTTCCTGGCCCATGCTTCAAGCTTGACAAGGAAGGACACTGGGCAAGAGAATGCCCCAATCCATGACCTCTTCTGGGGCCTTGCCCTCTTTGCAATCTCAAGGGCCACTAGAAGAGTGACTGTCCTAGCTGCTAGAGAGTGGGTAAGCCATCCTCTAATTCCTTGCCCTCACAGGAGATCTTGTCACCATTGGATTCCTCACTGGCTGACCTACTTGTACTTGCTGCTGTAGAAGGTTGACAGGGCTTGGGGTCCATGGCCTCCATTAAGGTATCCCTCTTGAAGCTCCAAGTCTCACTGGAGGTCTCAGGTAACACACTTTCTGTACCTATAGACACAAGGGTGACATGTAGTGTTCTTCCTGAGTTTTTAGGCCAGAGTATTAAGTCCTCAGTCTCTGTAGTGGGTGTTTATGGCCAACCTACACAGCCTCTTCAAACAGGGTCCATTCCATGCAGGTTCCAAACTCTCTTCTTCACCCATAGCTTTCTAATAATACCAACATGTCCCACACCCCTTTTAGGTAGAGATCTGCAAGAGCTTAACTTCTCCTTTACTTTCTCCCTCCCCATAGCTCTCATCCTCCAAACACCAACACAGTGCACTGCAAACCCATCCTCTCCTCTCCCTCCTTCCCTTGTTGATCCCATAGTCTGGGACACCTTCAACCCTACCCATGCTACCCATGCTATACCTGTATTAATTTGTACCAGGGACCCTTAAAACCTTCCTTGTGTTACCAAATATCCTATAGCTTCCAAACATCTACAGGGACTCAAACCTATAATCAAGCATCTTTTAGACAATGGCTTTCTTAAACCTACCCATTCACCCTGTAATACTCCCATTTTCCTGGTACTCAAGCCTAATGGCTCCTATGGTCTGGTACAAGACCTTAGGGTAATCAATGATGCTCTTCACCCAGTGGTGCCCAACCCTTTACTATGCTCTCTCATATTCCTCCCTCTACCACTCACTTTACAGTCCTAGATCTCAAAAATGCCTTTTTCACCATCCCCCTACACCCTGATTGTCAGAATTTCTTTGCATTCACATGGACTGATGCAGACACTCTCAGGTCTCAACAACTTACCTGGACAGTGCTCCCTCAAGGGTTCAGGAATAGTCCTCATTTCTTTTGTCTTTTTTTTTTTTTTTTGTGGCACCGGGGATTGAACTCATGACCTTGAGCTTGCCAGGCAGGCACTTAGGCTGCTGAGCTAGATCCCCAGCCCTGGTGTTTTTGAGACAGGGTCTCACTATGCTGTTCAGGCTGGCCTTGAGCTCACTTTGTAGCCCAGGCTGGTCTCGAACTCACAATGATCCGCCTGTCTCAGCCTCCCGAGTGCTGGGATTACAGGCGTGAGCCACCACGCCCGGCTAGTCCTCATTTCTTTAGCCAAGCTCTTGCTGCTGATCTTACAGATCTTGACCTCAAACCCAGCACTCTCCTTCAATATGTTGATGACCTCCTCCTGTGTTCTCCATCCCACACTTTAGCCATGCAACATACTGCCACTCTCCTCAATTTTCTCTCCAATCGTGGGTACACATTTTCCCCTGTTAAAGCCTAGGTAGCTTCCCCAAAAGTTAAATATCTGAGCTCTCATCTCACTTACGGTGACACAGTCACTGCCGTCCCCACCCCTGGCCTATAATTTCCCAAACATGATTCAACTGCCAGGCCTTACATTTCTCATGCTTCCTGTTCTCTCCAGTTCAACTCCTAGACCAAAGACAAGTCCTACCCACACTTTTATTTTTACCCTTTCAGATGGGGGAGTAACTGCCTCCCATAACTTCAGCCCTCCCAACTCCATGCTCATTTTTTAGATTCCCTGTGGTCACCTAAGACCTCCTGCCCAAACCTGGGATAATGAAAACCTAACCAAAATGTAGCAATTTGCCAACCTGTCAGTTAAGCTATGGATATTCTTTCGCACCATGGTCATGGTGGAATGACACATTCAGATCATGGGCACCTTTCTTCTACCTCTGCTGGATCCTTTAATTATGATAGTGACCTGCCTCCTCATAGCACCTTGCCTTTTTATTTTTCTCCAATCTAGGATGCAAACATTCACCAATGATAAACTCCTTGTCCTGGCTGAAACACTCAGTACCAGCTTCTACATGGGCATCAGCCATCATCCTGTCAACCCTCCTGACCCCCACAATGCTCCTGTCCAGCAGGAAATAGAGACATGTCACTCATGTCTAACAACACAAAGATGGGAATGAGAGGTTTCTGCCCTAGTACAAATTACTGGACATTATGGTGGTGGTCTACCCTGACCACTACCCCCTCCCTCCCCTTCAGCCCTGATTACAACTTCCTCTTTCCTTTCCTGAGCATGTAAAGAGAATTGGAATCAGTTTCTCACACATCATCAATGCCTACCCCATGCCCCCACTTCTGGTCAGAGGTCATATAACCCCCCAACCTCCTCTATATCCAACAGAGGAGATAGCCCAACTGCACGAGTTGTATGCTCTTCTCCACATCCTCAATAAAGGAATTTTCCCTGTTTTTTCTTTTTTTCTGCTTCTCTATTGCACTGAAATACCCTAACAAGAACAATGGTGGTTAAGAGCAAAATATATTTATTGAGAGAAAGAAAGCTTCTGTCTGAGAGAGACAGAAGGGCTCCCGAGTGGGTTGCCAAAGACTGGCTTTTCTAGGGACTTTAGTAGAGCAAAACCATGAGGTGAGGTGGGTCCAAGATGGGGAAAAATGGGAACTCACAACAAGGCAGGCAGGCATGAAGTGGGACAGAGCTATGATTAACCAATAAGATCAATTGTTCAGGTAAAATTGATTAAATCAGGGACAAATGGGGAAGCAAGTCATGTAGCAAGAGGGCAGCTTATAGTGCAGTGACTCTGTAGGGGGTTGGGTTGTGACTGCTGGCTTCTTCAAGGTGATTTGTACCTACTTAGAACATCAATCCCTGATGTTTATACTTTGGATGTGGTTGCATTTGCTTTGCCTTTTGCTTGAGGTCTGGCCCAAAGCAGAGGTGTCTGTCTCCCCTAAGGTTACAAGATACCTGGTCTTCTGAGCTGGCTTCTTCCAGGGCCCAGCACTGTCTGACTGCCTGTGTTTGTAGCTTACTCAGCTGCCTGTAACAGGAGTGGGGCTTGGGGCACTGTGGGAAGGGCGGGTCCACGCTGTCCAAGCATTTGATATGCGTGGTTCCCAAGGCATGTTTGTCCCTTCAGGAGACTCAGAAGGCTGTGACAGCTGCGGTCTGAGAGAGGGCAGGAACACAGAAACGTGGACAGCTGCAAACCAGGAGTGTGCCCCTGCAGGCCTGCCCGCAGCCTGTGGGGAGGCAGGCACTCAGTGCATCCCTAGGCAAAGGTGAACCCATGGGAGCTGGTGCCCCCTGCCCACAGCTCGCATTTGCTGCGCCTGCCCACAGGAGGTCCCCCAGCAGCCCCTGAGGACCAGGATGCAGGATGTGTCTGCTTGCTGACAAAGGCTCCACTCCCAGCAAGGCAGGGCACAGAGGAGCACCTGCTCTCCTCAGCTTTTCAGGCACACCCACACGAGGGAGAGTGTGTTCCCCACCTGCACTGGGTTGGGGGCCTGCAACCCCCTGCCTCAGGGACAGCAGCAACCCTCGTTCCCTCAGAGGGTGACCAGTCCCAGCCTGCACCCCTGCCATCTAGGAAATGGGCTGAAAATACTTTTGTAGCAAATACTATTTTTGCGGGAAAGTTCCCAAGCCAAACCAAAGTGAACCAAAAGGAAGACTGCATGGAGGAGATAAGAAGACAGCATTTAATCTTTACACCAGTGGACTGTTGTGGGATTATTCCTCAAAGGCAACAGTGCTGAATTTAGGTAGAGTTTAGTTTATATAGAATTTAGAAGTGTGAGGTACAAAGCAAATGACGAAAGTTTACATAATTGGTTACATACATTGAGTTATATATTGACAGGCAGGCTAGTCTTGAAACAAAGGAATTGCTTATCATAATATAGAACCACTCCAGTGACAGGGGAGGGGGCCCTTACAGACTGAGCATAGTTAAGGGCATTACCATGGTAGTGGGGCCCTCGAACTAACCCACGGTGCCTTAAGGTACAGCCAGTTACTCAGACTCGGTCTCCTCAGAGGTGTGCAGCCGGGCTGTGGTTACCGGCAAGGTCAACTGAACTCAGCAGAAACAGCAGGACAGAAACTTGGCTAGAGACTTTTAATTGATTATGAAATAGCTATAAGTTTGCTATCTTATAAGTGTGTTCCTACATTATAATTGTGCCCCAACATTTACTCAGTGTCTGGCTCCTCCATATTTCTACCAGAACCCCAAGTTTGTTCAGCAGACACCCCGGGGGCTGGGACGCAGCTCCGCGGTGGAGCCCACCCTGCACTGCAGCCGGGGAACCTGCCCCACCGCCCGCACCAGAGGTCGGGCCGCGCCCTGCAGTGCTGGTGCTCGAAGGCCTGCCCGCAGCGTTTCCACCCTTGTCGGAGCGTATCCTGTCATCCTCTTCAGAGCTGCTCCTTTGCACATGGCCTGCGTGGGGCTGCGTGGGACGGGCTGTCACTGCGCGGGACCGGCGACCTTAGAGGGAGGCAGCGCTGCTCATCAGCTCTGTGGGGCTTGGGGTGCCCGAGGACAGACCCCGGGTGTGTGAGACTGGGAGCAGACGCTGCGGCTTCCCTGATGTCCTCGCAGACAGCCTGCCCAGCCCACAACGGCCCTCTCACTCGGACGGACGAGCAGCTGCCCTCGCAGCACCACTGCACTGGACTATGACCCACCCTCTGCCCTTTGGGGTCTCTGAACTGCGATCCCACCCAGGGACTGCTGATCACTGCCCAGCTGAGCCGCAGCCCCAGCTGCTGGCCCTGAGGTAGGTGTTGCCCCCCAGAGTGGCTCGGGGATCCCTGTGCCCACACACTGCCCTTCTGCGACACAGCTGGGTCCCTCATGCCAGTCTTATGTGGTACACGTACATAACACATCTGAATTCTTCTGACATCTCCCTGCCCTCCCACAAAAGCAAAAGCTCTATGCAAACAATAATAGAAAATGTAATTGTAGGAGAAATGATGATAGCAGCATGAAAGACACTTAAAAATAAATTTAAAAATAACTGTGCCTCACCTAGCTACACAGAATAAGAGTGGGCTGGGTTGAGGAAAGAGGACAGGATGTAGATTGGGGGAAGAAGAGGTAATATTTCTATGGGAAAATTAGAGTTTTGAAGATTTTTTTCTATGGAATATCTTTTTTATTAGTAAGTTTGTAGACAATGAGCACATTCCTCATAGGGAGAG
The DNA here is from genome assembly GCA_004365215.1 of Cuniculus paca. Classification (NCBI taxonomy): domain Eukaryota; kingdom Metazoa; phylum Chordata; class Mammalia; order Rodentia; family Cuniculidae; genus Cuniculus; species Cuniculus paca. Next base: position 19,813 of record RJWT010011815.1, read on the forward strand.
GTACATGCACAGAAAACATCTTCTCTTTGAAAATTCTCTTCCATCTCTTGATCCCCTTCCCATGTACGAAAGATCTTGCTACTCTCTGTGACCTCTCTTTTATTTGGCTCTGTGTTTGTACTTTGGGTTCTCCTATAAGAGAAACCATGTGATATTTAAGCTCGTGTGTCTGGTTTACTTCGCTTCACATGGTCTCTGGGCCCCTTCACTTAAAAGGAAGAAATGTCTAAAACCGAGAAATATGCAAGCAGCGTCCCCTCGCAGTCTGTGCTGTCACCATGCCACGCAGCCTCTGAGGAGTTGCACAGCACACCCAGAATGGACAACAAAATGGAGAAAATATCTTAGGGGTTTGGAATACTCTACACTGTGTGAACTATTGGCATCTTAGGAACTGCAAGAAAAAGAAAAAAAGGGAAAAAAACCAAACCAAAACAAAAAACCATGGACCAAAGTTTGAGAATCCTCGATGCATATCAACACTATGTGATCAAAGTGTTTTTACTGTATAAAATAATCACGGAGGGCTGGGGATTTAGCTCAGCAGCATAAGCACCCGCCTGGTAAGTGCGAGATTGGAGTTCAATCCCTGGTACAAAAAAAAAAAAAATCCCATGGGCACTGGAAATACCCTAGTTTAAAGCAAGAGATTGAGGCATGAGGATTGCTGCAAGTTTGAGACCAGCCTGGGCTACCCCGTGAGTTCAAGGCCAGCCTGAACTGTACAGCGAGACCCTGAGACAGTTTGCAAACAACTGAAAAAAAGAAACAAAGAAAAAAAAAAGGCAGATCACAAATAGTATGGAAATTATTGTGAAACTTAAGTAAAAAAATTCTAATATAAGTACATACCTGTAGACGTAGAAATGTTTTTCTTTTGGTTTTCTGCATTTTTTCCTTTTGTCATCAGATTGAAACATTTTATAAACAAACATAAACACATCACCTACTTGTAGGTATCTTACCTGTCTTTTCTTTCCCAGACCTGAACATTTCAGCCTGGTAGCTTTGGATGAGACATCACAGAATAATACCAGATGTGGCACTGGGATACTGCCATGCGGGCCAGAGGAGGCTGGCTTCCTGTGGCCTTGGGAGGCCCTGGAGACCGGCCTGCTTCAGCGTGGCTTTACCTGAAACCTGCTGATAGCATGGCCTGGCCCACCCAGACCTCCACTGGGAACCTGCTCTAGACCAGGCGATCGGGCACATCCTGGGCTTGAGAACCCTGGCAGCGCAGAGCAGGGAGCCTGAATGGGCGCGGGGATTGAGTTGCTGGTGATGTCCACAGGGTACTGTCGTGAGCATCCAGCACTGACAACGTTGTTCTCTTGCAGGGGCCTAGCGTCGCAACAAAACTGTCCCCTTCACCTCCCCACTCCTGCCACATGTGGGCCCTCCCTGCTGCTGTGCTACCCTCGCCCCGCCCGTGGGGCGAGCCAGGCCCCTGCACCCCCACCCAGTGGAGAACAGGCTCCCTCGGGCCTTCCTGTGGGAACAGCGCCCCGCTGCAGCATCGCACTGCAGGTTCCTGATGTTTCAGTGACTCCTGGCCCTGGGGTGGGTGGGAGGTGGAGGCTGTTTATGAGCTTTCCGCAAAATGCCACCAGAGTTCTAGGCACCACCTTCCAAACTCGTTCCTGCGAAGTGAGGCTTTTGTACCTACATGATCCAATTTCACCAGAAATTCTACTTGTCAGGCCATCTTTCCAGAGAGGTGGCATTTGTAACTCCCATCCCTGGGCCCCCTGGCTTGGGAGGTGCTGGGCCTGCCTGGCCCTGCCACCCTCCTGCTGCTCCCTGGGACCGCCTGCCCCTCACGGGCCCGGGATGCTCTGCCCAGCCTGTGCTCGCCTCTCCTGATCTCCCTGCTCTGAGGCAGCCACGCTCCCACCGCGGGCCCTCCCTGGGTGCTAAGTGCCGCCCGCCACACAGGGCTGGCTCGGGGCAGTGTGGTCTCCAAAGGAGATGAGTAATTCACCCTGACGCTGGAGTGCAGCTGGGAGGTGGGGACCAGTGGGCTGATTACCAATCACTAGATAAGATTAGGAAAAGCACAAGTCATGGAAACAATGACACAACTCTGATCACTAGAATCCAGCAAGGTTCACTTCAAATAAATACAGAACGCAGCACTAGATGTCTAATCAATGAAATACTGCAGAAAGTTTAAAATGTCCTACAAAACATGCCAAGACTTCAGATGCAGACAGGGAGCATGCCCCGCACCATGTCCAGGGTGTCTGTCCTGGTCACAGCTGCACGTGGCCCTGGCCACCCGGTGGAGCAAGGGCAGCAGGCCTGCAGGTCCTCTCAAACCCAGTGGCTGGTCACTGGCTCTGTGTTGGCACACAGGCCGCTGGAAAGAACACTTATTCCCAAACCCCAAATCAAGGCGTTGGCAAGGTTGGCTGTTTTGGAGGCTGCAGGCCCTGGCGGCCGTCAGCAGGCTTGGTAACCCTGAGCTGGATGGGCTGCCCCACGCTCCACCTTCGTGTCCTGGCCATCTCAGGGCACACGCCCTTGCCCCACGCAGCCTGTTTATAATGAGGCTATCACTGTGCTGGGGCAGGAGCCCAGTCTGAGGCTGTCACCACCATCCACACAGATGGTAAGGAGGCTGGAACGCCCTGTTTCCTGACTTTCCAAAATAAGCCATGCTGTTTCCAGGAGTGACAAAAAATAAAACACCTGCCTGCCCTAAGCAAAAAGGGATAAAATATGTACCTTTCCTAAGCAGCCACAGAAACCGAAAACACTCAAGCGTTTCCGAAGTGCAGAGCTGCAGTTTTATGCAGTGGACACTAGAGGGCACCACCAAAATGTCCTGTGGCAAGGAGTCGCTGGGCAAAGACACGCAGTGAGATGACTCCAAGAGGACACCGGGAGGGCCTGACCATGCTGCCTCTCCTGGGTGGCAAGGGGTTCACTCAACAAAAGACCCTCCAGAGGAAGCTGCAGTAATTCCTTAAATTAAAATATCCTAAAAACCAGTTCGATACTCTGTAGGAAACCCCACCAAAAAAGGAAAGCAGAGTGTTTTCACAGCTGAGATCTCTGTGCCCAAGCTGGTTTGTCTGCCCTGTTCCCTCGCTCAGGAACACCTGGCCACCTCGTCCACACTGCATACAGTCCC